>JBCIKM010037719.1:0-15930 GCA_039654465.1 Melibe viridis
ACTGTTGTTTTATTGGCATGTAGAGAGGTTGTTTCCCTTTAAACAACAAAGAAACTCCACCATGATAATGGTCAGACGTAAGTGAGAGAACAGCTGATGCCCCAATCCCTGATACCCCAATCCGGGACTCTGATGCCCCAATCCCTGATACCCCAATCCAGGACTGTCCCGGAAAATCCAGGACGGTTGGCAGGTCTCTGCTAAGGCGTGATTGCAGGTAAAAAAAAAGAAAAGCTATGGCTGCTTTCCTCAGTGAGAAAGAGGAGCACTATAATGCCAAATTCTAAATAAAATGACAAAAGGGTTAACCAACATTTCAAAGCCCAATTCCAGTTTGTTTTTCTTTACTTCTTAGGACTTGTCATTTTCTAGCTTCCTATACAGGCTTTCCAGTGAGAGCTCTGTAGCCTTTCTTCTTTCTCCTCTAATGTTTTAGAACATGCAGTACTGCATGTATTTCACATATTATCATAAAGAAGCTGAGATTGGAAATTTTTCCCTCCCATTCCTTTTTCCCCTTTTTCTCCTATCACAAATGAAATTTCCAACTACTCTCCACACCCTGTGAAAAATCCCATGATTATTTTATCATCTATAGTATCTGAGATCGTTAAACAAAAAAAATGACAAGAAAAAAAAAATACTTCATGTTTTGTGAATTGTGAATAAATTTCATCATCGATGCTACTTTCCATTGCTTTATTATGAAATCTCCCAAAGTTCTCATTAAAAGAGCTTATTTATTATGAAGACATAGGAGAGATTCAATGCGAATGGAATAACATAAAATTGATTCTTCTTTCCTTTTGTTTTGCACACTGATGCTCAGTAATGAGTAAACAAAGTGAAGTAAAAAAAATATAAAAATTATCAGCTTTACATAAATGGTCGGTGAATGATGTACAATGAAGTATGGTAACAAAAGGAAAAAATTAATCAAAGGGAAGATAAAGCTAGACTGGAGGAGATATATGATTGGAAGGAAAACAATTGAACAGATTGATATATACACCACAGTTTGAACCATACTCCTCACACACAGATCTCACGTCTTGTTACCACTGCCCATCTTTGAGATGGCCACAACCACAACAGTAACATTGTCCCCGCTTAGTTTCAATACAGCCGAGCTGGCCAGTTTCCCACAGGCTGTGTTGTATCTGGCGTCCTCCAGTCGTTTCTTGCCTTCGTTGTCCAAAGATTCGTCCTTTAAAAGAAAAAGAATTGAAAATACAATTAATGCAATGAGTATTAGAAAATAACTTAGTATTATTCAGTCACAGAATAATTCTTTGAAACAAAAATTAAGAAAAGACAGATATTTAAAAACTAACGAGTTGACACCTTATTCAAACCGAAAAGTTTATTTCAATAATTTTTTTAAGCAATTAGACACAAAGGCTTATAAATATCAATAAGTTTGCACCTTACTATTCAACCTAAAAATTAATTTCAAATTAGTTCAAAATCGAAATCACAAGGGCTTATTTTTTTTCCCCCTTCAAATCTTTGGTCTTAAAGGACAGCATGTTCCAAAAAATAACAAACTTACACATTCATATTTACATTCAACTTGGTGAAATAATGAGATATAAATTAAAATTTTGAGAAAATGGAAGTTCATTCAAAAAGAATTTGTTTGGTACAGCTTTCATATGGAAACTCGAATGTACCATATCCATGATGTTGGTTATTAAACACAAAAATTCCACCATCAAGTCTTGTCGATTCTGTGAAATGAGTTGACCAGCTTTAGTAAGTTATTGAGAATTGTTAAAATTGAGTTCATTTTTAAAAATTGTCTCTCACAGTTACAGTCGACTCCGGATAACACGATGTCCACGGGACCACTGAAAAAGATCGTGTTAACCGAAAATCGTGTTAACAGGAGCTCAACTTGATCCATGAATAATGGCAATGCAAGTCGGTACGTCAAACGGGAATGATTAGAGATCCGAAATAGGACCAATATGGGGCCGTAAACCAGAAAGCTGGGTCCTGAAAAGCACCATTTAAACCCTAGCCATACTTCGATATTTTGTATACACGATGAACGTAGTGCATGCCCCATTTTTTGGGTCATACTTTTATATAGAGAAAATATTAGTATCCCATTTTTTTGGGTCATACTTTTTTATATAGAAAAATTAGGTAATGTGCTGCATTGATCCTCCTCTCTCTCTCTCCCTCCCTCCCTCCCCCCCCCCCTCTCTCTTTCTTTCCCTACCCCTCTCTCTTACTCCCTCCCTCCTCTCTCTTTCTCTCCCTCCCTCTCTCTCTCTCTCTTTCTCTCCCTCCCCCTCTCTCTTTCTCCCTCCCTCTCTCTCTCCTTCTCTCCCTCCATCCCTGCCCCCTCTCTCTCTTTCTCGATCTCAAGCACACACAGAAACAGGGAGAGGAAGAGACAGAAAGAGTTAATTTTACAATGTTTTTTTCAAGTATAGTAGGTAGTCAAGGAAAATACAACAGGTAGCTAGGGCGAGATAACTGGTAACTAAGGAGGTGTATAGTACTGTATGCCAATTTGGACTCGAATGACCCATGAGAAGACATGAAAGGTAAACAATGTTAGTGTGAATTTTTTTTGTTCCCTTGATTTTTATCGGGTTTTTCAACATTTTTCTGTGAAAATGACATCGTGTTAACCGACTTCGGTGTTAAATGGAGGTTGTTTTTTTTTTAGTAATGTTATATAGGCGGGACCTGGGAAAAAAATCGTGTTAGCTGAAAATCGTGTTAAGCGACTTCGTCTTATCCGGAGTCTACTGTATATCAAATAAATTCCTTTAGTGTGAACTTCATTTCCTGCGAATGTCAAAATTCTAGCTCGTCAGTTCATTGAGTTATTTGAAAAACAAATGTGCCAGTTTTTTTTTTTTTGACCAACTTGTATTTCTGAATGACCCTTTACACCGGTGGGAAAAATATTCATAATATTCACTCCAAAATACCTTCAGGACGGTGTTTACAAACTCTATGCTCTCGTCAACTGTGTAGCTCTTCCACAACCCATCACAAGCAATCATGATGAACCTAGGAACACATTTTGTGAGAAAATCAGATAAAACTTGTGGCTAAACCAAACATTTAAGTTTTCCAAAATGAAACTGAAATGCATTCCTAAACTTTATGGGCCGTTAGTGAACAAGGAAGGGAAAATGGCAGAAAAGATAAAAAAAACCCGAAATAATTACAAAGCTTTAAAGGTTAAAGAGGCAAAATGTTTTTTTGCTTTATTTTTTAATAAGAAAAATTAAATTAAAGGCAAAAAGCTCTGGAGCAATTTTTTGTAAGTAAACATTAGTATTTTCTTTTATGTTGAGAAGAATGATAATGGCGACATTTTTAAGAAAGGGTTGAGAAATTTCAGTTATCTATCACCAATGCTCTCTGGTCTAGTCTTCATTTTGAGTTGTGGGAGGACTGCTTGTAAAACAGTTTTATCAAGAACAGAAAAACTGACTTGTCTGATTCTGTAAGTTGGCAGCGTTTCACATCTGGCACACAAATGACACCATGATTCTTGTAGGGGCCATCTCCGATTGACCTGGACACCTCCAGCTGACCCAGGACTCGACCTTCCCTGAGAAAAGGATATTGTGCCACATGAAAGGTACCAAGAACTTTTTTTTTTACAAAAGATTACAAAGAAAAATCAAGGAAAAGAGAAGAGCACAACTCTCTGAAAAAAAAATATATTGTGTAATCATAAAAGATAATTATTATTTGCATCCAGTCATGTCCTTCCGGAGAATTTTCCGTAATGTTTTGGCACCAAAGCATATTTGAGGCTCTCCCTTTTAAAGGAAGTCAAAGTGACATGACCATATCTATTAAAGAAACTTATCTGGAAAGAAGAATTCCACACCATAATTGTGTATATTTGCCAACAATCCTTCACTAGTTTAAGGACTTAGATCATGTTAACATGTTGAAAGTGACACTTAATTTAGCTGACTGTGAGATAAGATTTGAGGATTAGATTCTTAAATGCAAGACAATAAGGTCACCATTATAGCAAGAGGCATTAGTTTTCTTTTTACTCTCACTGTGTAAAACTGTCAGACTATGAGCCTCATTCTTTACAGAGCTGAATGATATATATCATAACCATACACTTCACAGATCTGAAGATGAATTTCACTGACTTAATAATCTCCCAGCAGGAGAACCTGTCATTTTAAATATGATTAACACCTAAAGCTACAGCCCAAAAAAAGGTTTCTGAACTGGAGGCAATGACATAAAGGCTAGATATATATTTTTTATCTTCTGTTCGGCTAACTTACGATTTTAGTGGTTAAAAAAAAACTGAAAAAAAATATACCCCAGCACTTTCTCATTATAATGTTGCTTTTTAGGGTGATGTGATAGCCAACATTTTTTTAAAAGAACAATTCTTACTCTTTAAAAACATATCTATAGGGCAGTCCAAGAAGTAATGACAATTTTACAAAGTCTCAAAATATTAAGCACTACGTACTTGAAATTTTCATGAGCTTCACAAATACTCTTTATTCTTTGTTTCACTGTATGAAAAGATTTAGATTTAATCATGAGATTTGGCAGCTAATCAAATGCTTTGGAGAGAAAACCATATCTTATTCTACTCTCTTGAAAACTGTAAGATAAATGGACTGAAAGGGGAGTGAGAAAAAAGCATAGTGGGTCTTTTCTATTGCTCTGATAAAATGTGCAGATGATTAAAAAAAAATAAATGTTTCCATACTTGACCCATCCTCCTGATTTCTGTATCCGAATTCGTTCCTCATACACAGATGGAGTCTGATCTACTGTCAGAGGAACTCCAATATATTTCCGTTCACTCTCCTTGTAGCGACACAAGATAGCCTGTTTTGTTTTGTTTTTTAATAAAAAAGACCAATTGACCACTATACCTATAATGTAGTAACATGACTAAAGCCGATGGCCATACATTTAAAATAAAATTACACAGGAATTGAATATTCCACAGATTCATTGCCAGAAGCAGGCAATAAAATTTACAATCATTCTGGCATCATAAGCAGAAAATTGAAATACTTAATGTAACAATCTTTAATCTATCATATCCAGTACATTCACACATTGACCACAATATCATGAACAATCCTTGCATCATTATGACAACTTTGACCTAGATTGCAAGGTGAAAAGTATAAAGCATGATACAGAGGGAAAAAATATTGACACTAAAATAAAAAAGAACCGGTTACTTCTCTTGTACCTCTAAATTCATTCCTCTGTTGGATAGAGGGCAGAAGGAAGTGGATGTATGAGGTAAGCTAAAAGAACATGTGTTTTTGTTTGGTAGGCTACCATCATACTTGAAAATTTCACATCAGTCTTACAGATCTTTCATTTCAATAGCAATACCAACCTTACTATCACCTAGATTGGCGATATAGAGCGTATTGTTAATAGCCAGGACTACAACTGCTGTTGATCCATCTTTCCAGGTGGGTTTTCTGTAAAGTTCATGACAATTGTCACATTCTATTTTTAAGATTTGAAAAGAGCTCTAAGAACACCTTTTATTCTGATTTAAATCAATCACAGGTCAGAGTGAAGTTAAGTTTTACTAAAATATAAGCAGTCGCTGTCAACAACATTTAAACAAATCTAAGTTCACAAAAGCAAAGAAATGATGTCTATATTTGCAAAAAATTTAAAAAGCCATGACAAATCGGTTTAATCACCATTTGATCAATTCTGGCAATACACCATGAGTGATATTATTTTTTGTTCCTTTTACTTACAGAACAGTTTGGCAACAAGGACACTTTATGGAATAAATTGGGCATCATCAAAACGTCAAGAGAATATAGATAAGTCCCAGCTCGATTGCCTGTAGCTAAAAAAACAAACAAACCTGATTTTAGAGAATCGCCACTCAAAAATATAAAAGCAGCAATTCAAAATAAAAAATTAAAGAGGGCAAAAGTAAATTCAAGCTTACTTAGATTTGGCTTCTTTGAGGAACTCCTCATCTGTCTTTTTGAAGGTCTCTATCAGACTTTTCTTGATTTCCTTCTCTACCTGCGAGACATTACCTGTTGACAAAACAGAAAAATTATTAGGTTCTACATAAAAAGCTTGAAGAGAAATCTGGGGAAAAAATCCTGGTTACAGCAAAGAAACTACTACATAATCAACTTTTCCAAGAAAAAAAAAAAAAGCAAAGAAAAAAGAAGGTTATAGAAGTTCTATTTTATTCCAAGAATGTATGGGTTTCATACAATAACACAATGACTAACTAATAGTACAAAGCTCTAACCAGCCTTGGCATGAGTTTCTCCATCTACTCTCTTCAATAGATATTACAAAAATGAAGTCAAGCAAAGACTGAACATATAAAAAAATGATAGTAATGATAATTAAAAAGCAAGAAAAAAAATCAAGTATGCGGGATTGTTAAATGTTCCTTATTTATTGCTGCTAGGGTGCCACAACACATTCATGAGGGTCATATAGGAGCTCAAGGGAAGGTAAGATAATAGAATCAATTTAAAGAGAGAACAAGTCAAACTACAAAGAGCAGAGAGATGATTTCCACTGCAAAATAAATATCATCTCTTGTTTACTGGATGTTTTTTTGTTTATCAAATATCATTTCTAAAAAGACAACACCAAAAGAGAGGTGAAATCCCATTTGACAAAAATAAACAATGAGTATCACCCACATCAACATAAGGGTCCATGAGGACCCATGATCTTTAAATGCCTTATTCCAATGAAAGTACTAAGTATGTCTCTTGATGTGCACTTATTAAGAAGTCAAATCTAAATGACAAAGGTCAAAAAGTGCCCTGGAAGACATTAAAAAAAAAAAGGCAATTCTTGTATACAGATTATGACCAATGCTTGATTAATGATAATCAGGATGATGGTTATTAGTGATGATGATGATTATGATAAGGATGACAATAATGATAGTGATCAGATCCATGATAATGAGAAAAACCTGAAATAAACGAAATTGTAAAAAAAATTGTGCTGCATAAATTTTCATTGTGCTTCTTATTAAGCATAAATAAATATTCAATATAAAAATGTGAAATTGATGTATTTCTGTGAAGGGATTACCCTTTGGAAATTTACTGAGAAGATTATTGTGCAAATGCTGTGATGCGAACCTGGATGCCCGAGCCCCTCCATGTCCGTCAAACACACAGTACAGAGACAACCTGTGACTGAGAGAAAGGGATAAAATTGAAATGAAAAAACAACAACATTAGTTTGACATAAAATTTCAACTTCAAGTTGATAGCATGCACTTAACTTTTTTCATAAAACTGATATGAAAAGAAAAACAAAATATTGACCATTGAAGCTAAATAATTGTAAGCAGGTATTGACAACTGACCTGTAAAGAAAGTAGAAATAAGACACAAACAGGTCCAAAATTTCTGTGAAAAGGACCATAATTTATCCTTGTACAGCACTTGAAGGTTCCAGCATGAAGTATAAAAATTCTACTGGAAATTTTGATGTCCAAATCTTCCAGACTAAATAATTTCAAAAGATAAAATTACGAAAATGTTGACTGTGCTTAACATCTTCATCTTTTAATAATTATTTTCTTTCAGACATTTCCTGGCTTGTTTACTGATGTGAGATAACTAATTGACATTTTTGCTCATTTGCAAATTACAATCAAATAATTTTCTTAATGACTGCATATCAATATAAACATTTTTGAATGATAATAAAAAAATAAAAAATTATATGGACTATGTTAATTTAAAAAAAAGGAATAAAAAGAAACTACAGGGAATATGTTAAAAAAATAAACCCACTAACATTGATGAATGAATATCTGGTATATGGGATGTTAAATCATCAATGATAACATGTGCATCTTGCATGTCCTCCCTCTCCCCCTGTCGGTCTGCCACAAAGCCTTTCAGATGGAGGACTGAAAGTATAAAATGTTATTGGATTATAAGAAAATTTTTTAACTAAAAAAACAACTCTCCTAATTATATTTTGTAGTACTTCCAGAGCAATGACATCATAAAAAAAAACTTTGTGAGCACCTACAATTCTTTACAATTAGTAACAATTTCACTAGAACAGTGAACTACCTGTACTTCATGATGGCTTGAGTGAGAGGCAAGGCTTTAGGTATTTTACTTTACACTCTATATTCTCCAATTAAAAAAAACAAAACAAAACAAAAAAAAAACATAGTCAAAAAAGAACAAGAATACTCACATATCAAAACTTCAAACAGTAACAATAAAAAAAGAGTATACTCACCAGATAAATTGTTTGTTTGGTCCTGATTACTGTCTTTCATTTTCTTGTCTCCTGAATTATTTGTAGCAGTCGCCTGACCTTCCTCAAATTTTCTTTTTTCACCTTTCATGGGGTCATTTTTTTTTTCATTGGACAGCAGTGTAGTCTCACTTGAAGGTTCCTCTGGATTGTAAAATTAAATGCACTTGAAGGTTAACAATTATGCAGACTGTTTTAAGAGAAAGAGCAAATTAAAATTTACCCATTTGAATAATGCCAACCACAGTATGATGTCCAACTGTGAGGAAGCGATTTGCTCCACAGCAACATTTATTTGTCTTGCAAAGCCTTGTTTTCTGCTGCTGTCTGTATAGAACATGGGCAGGAATACCACACCATTCCTCTTTACTTTCAAACTACATTAAAATTGAATTAGGATCTTAACAGCTCAGGAAAGGAGAATGTGTATGAACACATGCCTGAGTGTTGGAGAAATCATGGAGCAATTTCCACTTCACCATTTTTTGAAAATATGCGCCAGTTGATATAAGGTTTGATCTTCAAACAAAGCATTTAAAGCATTGAAAATTTAAAAACTTTTCAATTCAAAAATTTTGTTTGGACCCAGGTCAGAACAGACACTTTGATCTATAAAAATCGCTTGATCAAAAGTAGAGGCTGCTGGAAGCTGGGTCATCATAGAGAATAAAATACCGTGGTGGGAGTATGCAAGCTTCTGTGGGAAGGACTAAAGATCAAGTAAACTGGACATTTCGGGTGATACCCTTTCTCAACAGGGACAATACATGCACAAATATATATAATATAATATAATATAAAATAGAATAGAAAAGGACTTGGACGAAAATGACAACGCAAGGGGGCAATCATCGTAACCAATAACAATACATTCAATAAAGGTACGGAAATGTGCAAAGAAATTCACATGCCAGCGAACGAGCGAGCCGCGAAGAAATTGATTTAATCTATTTTATGCTTTCTATTCTATTTTATATTATATATATTTGTGTATATGTATTGTCCCGGTTGAGAAAGGGTATCACCCGAAACGTCCAGTTCACTTGTTCTTTAGTCCTTACGGTCCAAGCTTATACACTCCTTCCACGGTATTTTATTCTCTATAAAAATTGCAGTAGCCATAGCTGTTTGGATTTCCAGGCCAGCATTCTCTTCAAACACTTGGAAAAGTGGGATTCATCTGCAGTAGGCTTATTCCTTCCAAAACACGATGTGTTCTGATTAAGGTAGCCACAGCCACATATATTGGGCTTTGTGACAAATGGACCCAATGCATGATGCACCTGTCTGGACCAAGATTATCACTATAAAAAAGTAGACAAAGCAAATAGGAGCATTTAGATCTTTAAGTAAAAAGTAAAACGTTCCTAATAATACCATTCTAACGCTGTATATATTGATTTTCCAGGTAGGTTCCAGGAGCCAAGACCACACCACACGACTGGTAATGACAAAATATTTAAAAAATCACAGGAAAATTTGAAATGAAACTTCTGCAGATAGTTCTATATGCAATCGTTAATGCTTTTCAAAAAGAGAATAAGAAGCTAACCTTTCTTTTGATTGGGATCTGGGAGGTCTTCAAAAAGATCCATTGTAAACCGCTGGATTGAGAGAATGCGAAGTCCAGACAGCTTGCGATGAAAACTTTGATACTTTTCACTTTTCTTTCAACCAAAATTTCGATTTTCGTGTTACTGCCACAGGAATTGCTATTTTTAATCTCACCATACCGAATGGTAGCCTGCCAATATTATTTCGACACCATAAAGAACTCTTTTAACAATTAATTGCAACCATCTTTTTACAAAATTTAAATCTTAATTAGCTTCCTCAAATGCCAAAATATTTTTTCACTTCCATTCCACAATCGACCACGGGTCAGCAAACCACACAGATTCAGAAGCTCTATTTCTATCGTGCATACTTAGGCTGCTTACTTTGATTCCTGCACACCTGCTGGTGTTGACGGCAGCAACAAAGTCGCTCCACATTTGTCTTTCTTTTGCCATCTTTTCTATCCCCATCCAGGGTGAACACATCACTGCCATCTCTCCCTCCCCCCCCTCTCTCTCTCTCTCTCTCTCTCTCTCTCTCTCTCTCTCTCTCTCTCTCTCTCTCTTCGTATCATGCATATCATTATACTACTATTGGGCCTGTCTATCGTCATATACACATAAAAGCGCTTTATATACAGTGTTACACCGGGCAAAGAACAAGCAAAACATTATGATTATTACCACTGTACAAACCAGTCTGATTGTAGGGGCACGTGGCAGAGAGGTACGGTACAAGCCTCTTAAGCGGAAGGTCTCCTGTTCGAGTTCCAGGAACGGCGAACAAAAATTCCGATCAATTTCTTGTCGGCTTTCAGTCCCAGGTGGCAAGAGGTACACACTTCTCAAACTGAAAAGCCGCGCGGGTTCGTTTCCCATGAAAAAGCAATATATATATATATGTGTGTGTGTGTGTGTGTGTGTGTGTGTGTGTGTGTGTAAGTAAGTAGGTAAGTAAGTAAGTAAATAAACATTTAAAATATGGCGGGCCGTTTTTCTCTCTGAGTCCAATCTCCAACTGGCGTGTTACATCCTTCAGACACACACAACAAGAACTCCGACCTTTACACCTATTTCCACTCGGATGAAGAAAGTGAAATAAAGCGTCACACTAAAGGGCAAAACATCAGCAGCGTTGCTAGGTAGGTACAGATCTGATAAGGAAATGGTCAAAGGAAATGGCGCCTCGATCAATGTTGTTTGCGTCATTCCTTGAGACACAAGACATACTCACCATAGCTTGGCTGGATAGTCGTGTCCAATCTATCTCGACCAAGAGTTACAACTCATTCGACAAGCAAAATTCTTTTGAATTCATGTTGGCCCAACATTGCTACAGTCCTGTGCGAAGAGCGCAATCCTGACAAAGACTTTGACTTACTTGACAAAATCCTCTTCACTCCTTGTAGAGCATTGGGCCTCAACAATAATTATTTCACACCTCCCTGTCTTGGGCTTGTGCCTTTTGCCTCTTCCCATGTCGTACCGTAGGTTTTAAGCCTAAGACTGATCATCTAGAAAGGAAAAATCATTATATTGTTTTTTTCATAATGGGAAACTGTCGACAAAACTGATTGAAATAAAGTGAACTACGTATAATGCTCATGATCGAAAGTCTCATGGACAATCGACTATCATGCATGATTTCATGTAATATAATTTGATGATTTGAAGACAAGGTGTTATGATACGGGAAGCTCAATTTTCAAGAATTATTAGATTCATGAACTAAACAACTGTTTATGTAGTTAATTCTCAAACGGTTCACCATTTAATCGTTCACTTTCATTTAATTTTAATTTAAACGGGCCCTGTGACAAATGACATATTTATCAACTTAATAAAGAACGATAATGACTATTGTCATACAATTGTCTTTAATTTAGGAGTGATGTCCCTTGATTTAAACAGTTACAAACAAACAAGATGGTTTGTTTATCATGAAAACGTTAGAAATAGCTGTGAAACAATATACTGAAACTGGACAATCATATTTTCAAATTTGAAGTTCCGTGAAAAAAATAATCTGTGATTCCTCTTTATCTCTTCAGTGGATTGGATTTTAAGCAACCATGGGTGTTACTAAATTGTGGTCTTATATGAAAAGCAAAAGGAACGATTGTATTGAGTATGTAGACTTGGTGAAGATAGCTGCAGAGAAACCTGAGGGTGGAATATTGCTTATTGATTTTTACTGCTGGGAATTATATATGAGAGATAGATGTGATGCCTGTCTTTTCAGGAGAACAAAAAATCCATATCTTTGCTTGTATGGTGGAGAATACAAAGTGATCAGTGATTACATTACTTCATTTGTTGAAGCTTTCAGAAGTATAAACATAGAACTCACATTTTATCTTGATGGCTCAAAAGGAACCTCCCAACAAGCCACTGAACAAAAATGGAAAACCTGGATTCAGCGCCAAAATGAAGATGTAATGCGAGTGAGGACTATAATCAGTTTTTTTAATGGAGAGGTAAAGACTGTGTTTCAAACTTTCAAACCTTTCTATTCAAACTCATGAGTCTGAATATAATTTTTTATTTATTCAGACAAATCAAACTTAAACACACATGAAGTTACTTCAAACATCCTCTCACTCTCACATTCTTGACAAAAATCTTTTATTGATTTACTAGATTTATAGTATTTTTCCAACTCCAAAATGTTTTGTTTTGTTATCCATATCCCTTCATACCGCCTCAGCAGTGTCAGGACCCACCTCCAAGGAACCGGGAAGAACTCTGGATCACAAGAAATGAAGACAAGCAGAGGATAGATCCACTGTGCCTAATCTTGTGTGGTATAATGAGAAATACAATGGGTATTACTCATTCTTAAGCCAAACAATAGTTGCTGTTGCCTTGGAAGGATCTGCTCATTGTTGAAGACTAATGAGCCAATTTACCACAGGGGGTGCTCCAAAATGAGAGAAAAAAAATATTCAGACAGAATGTCACGGTGGTGGTTTGAGTCAGCAGTCATTGAAAAAAAGTTTTTTATTTCAATAATAGGGTTACATTACAGATTTTGCTTCTCTATTTGTTGTTTTGAGTCATATTTAACTTTTGAAAATATGATGTTTTGTTGCAACATAGGAGACTTCGTAATTCTTGTTTTTCTGGATTGGAATGCAAGGAAACTTTTAAAACCACCTTACGTGACAACGCCAAGATTTTCAATTTATAACCCATTTATTATAACGACTCAAGATTCCACATATGAACAGCGGATGTTCACTGTGTGCAATAATCCCTAATCCACTAAGATAAATATTATTGCAATTTTTTGGTCAATAGGTCCATTCAAAAGAACAAACATGGAAAAAAGATATATTTCTGAAAAACATATAGAATGTTTCCTAAAGGCTTAAAGTGACTATAAGTTGAGAAAATGGTATAGTCACAATGCCGAAATGAGTCAAAGTCATCATAGAAAGAGAGAAAAAACCCAAGAAGGTTGCAACTTGTCTGAGGAGGAAATCGAACCCAGGGCCTACCTCGGCACTCATTGCCTGGCCACTGCCAGGACAGCAGGCCTACCAACTGAGCAATCCACCACTCCTGTGAGTACCACTCCAACTTTATTCTTCAAGGGCTAAAAAGAGGTTAAACTGCAAAGGTAGGCAATGCCTACTTTGATGGCATGTGCCTGCCTAACATGCTTTTTCAGTAAATTATTTCAGAGCGTAAACAGGGGTAACAGGGTGTGATAGCTGAGACTTTGCTTTGAAAGCCCTCCCACTCCTGTCCTGAGTTCTATATTTTCTGATTTTCTAGTTTTTCTCTTACTAGCAAGGATTTAGAAAGAAAAACAACATGGAAATTATTTTAATATAGTATGAAAACAAGAATAAAAAGCAATTGATATTGCAAAATAACTGGTGGCAATTGATGCTGTGTTTTTTTCCCCTTCAGTAACCTTCCCACTTTTCTCCCCCTAGATACCACTAGAAAATCTGGATGTTCGCAATTTGACAAGACCTTGTTTGCAGGAAGTTCAGAACATCATCACCCTCCAGAAACTTGGCTGTAAAATTCACCCTGTTGTCTCTGGTAATGAGGCTTGGTTGTCCATATTTACCTGTTACAGTTAGCAAGTTTTGAATGCTTTGACTTTGACATTGTATTCTCTCTCTATTTTTTTTCATAAAAATAAACAATAGAACTTTGACATCATAACACCATACCAGGTTTTGAAAAAACTGTTAAAGTGAAAAGCAGTCTCTGTATTTGATAGACCTCCCTCAGACCTTCCTCTTCATCAGTTTTATCAACTCAGTGAGATAGAGTTCATGTCTATGTGTGTGGCATAGAAGTGCAATGTTCACCTTAACAGACTTGCTCTTGATGACCTTATGGACGTGCAAAAAAAGTATATCCACAGCATTTATAAGACTGATAACCCTGAAGCTCAAATTGTAAAATGAAGGAAATCTTGGGCCTTGAACTGTATATAAGACAAAATTAAGGAATCCATTCTAATCTAATGAAAGAATGAGCCATCACAATGTTAAAAATAATAATATGCATCCATTGAAATAAAACTGTATTATAAATTTTGTCACAAATTCATAAGAATAGAAAATAGAGATAATTCTGTTCCTTTATATACTTCATTTATTTAACAAAAACTATGTCTTTTGTCATTGAATTCAGGTGAAGCAGACACCTACATAGCTCAGAGAATGAAAGATGATGAGAGAGTCATTGCAGTGTTTTCCAATGATTCTGACTTCAGTATCTTTCCTGGCAGTGTTTTAATGAGTGACGGTCTTTTCGATTTAGAGAATGATTTAGAGCTTGTGGACTCATCAATGAAAGTGAAAAAACCCTTGAAACTGATGTGTGGTTTCATCCGTTCTGAAAGTCTTTTGAATCATTTCAAAGTAATTGACTAGTTTGTTCGATTTCATTCTCAAACCAATAGATAAAAGCTTGAACATTCCTTATAATTTGTAAAAAATTGTTACTTATTCGTCAAGTTAATTTCACAGTATAACCAGCAATGTCACATAAGAAGAAACTGTAAATCTTTACTGAGAACACCATTTATGAAGTGCAAATTCTTATTTCATTGCACATTGTAAAGGAACCTTTGACTGGAACGTGGTACACTTAAAAAAAAAAGAAAAGAAAGCATAGTTATATTTACAGGATCCCTTTGGTTTGTAAGATTTCTCCTTTTTTTGTTTTTTTTTTCATTTTTTCCAGTTTCCAGGGATTGAGTCTCTGTGTGAACTTGCCATAATTGCTGGAAATGACTTCACCTTGCCCATTATGAATGAACTTAAAAACTCCACAAAGAATTTAGTTGGGAACATAAAAAATTGCGCACGTATAATTCGTCAGTGTGGTGTCGTTGAAAACTGTCCTCAATTTGCTGCTTTAATGGTAAGATTTGTTTTTACCTTATTGTATGAGGATCATATTTATGTTATATGAGCAAGCTCTCAAAGTTTGAAAACATCAATAAATGACGGCAGCATGTAGTAGACATAAAGACTTCAAATTTTCTATAAAAGAAATTCCGAAATTTTTACAAATTTTTTTTTGACAAATCAGACAAGAGATCAAGCAGATGCAGTTGATAATTTCTTTGCTGTGATGGTTGTTCTTGCAGCATTGCACTATTTTTTGCTTGTACAGGTTTCTGATGCAGACTGTGAAATAGCAAAGCAGATTTCACATTCTGCTTCAAAAATCTGTCAGAGCTAAAAATGGTACATCATGGAAAGGAAAGCCCTGTAAAGAAACAGTTCATTGCGTCCAACAAAGACTATGATAAGTTTCTGACATCTTGCAAAAACCTAGACATCTTTATGTCTCCTAGTTTCTGAGCTATTCAAATTCCTAATCGATCAACAACGTCACTGTGTAAAGAAACAGTTTATCACATCTGCTTGATCTTCTGTTATTACACAGTTAATGAAAACTGATAATTTTTTTACCCTTTTCCAAAAACAAAACAAACAAAAAAAGGTCTTCCAGTTTCTGAGCTATTCAAGTTTTTCAATGTAGGCCGCAAGGCCGCTGTCCGGGCAAAATTCCAAATTAATTCCTACACGGGCACGGTGGCTCAGCTGGTAAAGAG
>JBCIKM010037830.1:3929-15929 GCA_039654465.1 Melibe viridis
AAAGAAGAGGTGGGGTGGTTTCTTTTTTGTTTTCTCCCTGGGTTTTGTCTCCCCCCCCCCCCCCCCCCCCCCTTGACAGTCAAGATGAAAACCATGTGGCCATCCGGTCCAGCCTGAACCGCAGCCTGGTGTTTGCTACCTACACCAACAACTCCAACATCCATCCAGACATCACCCCCTTCAACGCCTACTCCGAGTCTGGCAATGTCCAGGTAGGTTGAAACCGGCGTTGCCCCGCCCTGTTCTCCTTTGTTCTATCTTCACTGTTCAGATTTTTTTTTTAGTCAGTTGCATGAACTGCCTCATAAATATATCTTTTTAGTCTCATGTGATTTTCATCGAGACTTTGAAAGCATGAGTGGGTTGTTGGTAATGTACAAGTTTTTAATTATTTTTTTCATTACTGTATAGAAGGCTGTCAACTTTGAAGTGGATTATCTTAAAACCAGGTTTGGTGGAGATATAACACAGAGCAGAATTGGGGTGAGGCAATGCCAAGTTAGGAACACTCACAGACCCTCTCATTGGACCCATTCAATGATTGCTACTGCTGCCTTTCTACTGAAAGGTTGACTTGGTGGTGCTTTAAATGGCATTTGTTTACATAATCATAATGTCATTTCAGCTCTTTTTTTTTTATTAGCCTACAGCCCTTTATGACTGCCACTCCCTTGTTTAATTTTCTCGATGTTGCTTTGGGAGAAACCCCAAGTCTTCCTTTGATTATAAACAGTTTTTCATGTTGACTGATGGGCGTATGACTTTATATACCATACTTCCTATGCATGGAAACATACTTTATAATTGCGACCTGAACTTCAGTAACAGGTAGAAATGTTTTATTGCATATTGCCACAAATAAGAACAACATTTTTTTCTAGTCATTTATCTATGTACCAATTCTGATACCCGTGGCAACATCAACCGCTTTTAGTGCCAGTGAAAGTAGGGAATTATTTGGATACGTATTATTCATTTCATGCCTTACTTCTTTGTGATCAGTATAAGCTACCCATCTCTTTTTCCTGTGGGTTTGTTTGCTGTTGTCTTTTTGTGTGAGAAAAAGACAGAACATTCGAACATAAATTTCAGCAAATTTAGGTCTGATTTGATTGTAGCTTTATGAATATATTTATTTTGTCTTTTTCTCATTTTAGAGAGACAGATTATGACATGACTCGTGTGTGAAACTGTAAGTCCTTAGACAAGATGAATGAAGCAGACAAAGAAATAAATGAAAAGTTTCCACTCCCTGTTAAACAATAATAATATGCTCTGATTTTGCCAGAGGAATTCCATTCCATTCCTTTTGGTTTACCTGTTATAATCATCATGTTCTACCCCATCCTTTCAGGGAGATCTTGTGTACTGCAACTTTGGCCGTAGAGAAGACTACAAATGGCTGACAGAGTCTGGGGTCAAGATTGAGGGCAATATCCATCTGATCCGATATGGCAAAATACACACCAGCAACAAGGTATGCAATCCTTACTAACCACCCCTCCAATAAACCTAAACCTTTTTCCGAAAATGACCGAAAAAGCTTCAAGATTTCTCTCTTGATTCTTGACATTTTTTACCCTGATGTAGGAATATTTCACATCTACCAACTCTCTCCTCCTTGCCAATCATTTTTCAGTCTTTTAAAATTTGTTTCCCTGTGGTCAACTGAACTTTCAAGTATATAACAAATTATTTTGCTTCATGAATTTAATTTTTTTTCTTCTGAAAAATGTTGTGTCTGTCACCTGTTTAAAATATGAAAACAAAACCAATTATTTATGTGCAATAAGAAAAATGCCTTCCCTGTAAAAATGAAAATAGTCTCAAAACTTGGTCTTGTTGCAAATATATCTTTAGTGCAATAACTCCATTCAGGTGAATGTCAAAAGGTAGAAATTAAAGTACATTCTACCACAACAAATTTTCATAGAACTTTATTTTCTTATTTTTCATTATCCTTTCTGCATGGTTTTCTCTTGCCCTTTCTCGACACAGCACTCATGCCACCTTTCATTATTGACCTCTTCATTTGACATTTCTAGAACTGATGCCTTTTTTTTTGTTCATTACCTACTGATTTACCCTGTCTTCTCCGACCAGATCAAATTTGCGGAGGAGAACGGAGCTGCTGGAGTCATCCTGTACCCAGACCCTGCCGAGTACTGCAATGGACTGGAAGAGGTGGCGGGCACCTGGTGGCTGCAGGGGGACCAGGTGCCTAGTGACCAGGTGCGCTACTGGCTGACAGGGGACCCCAGCACTCCAGACTACCCTGCCTTTAGTGAGTGTCAAAGGTCAAAGTGGATTCATTTTATTAAGCCTGTCAAACCCTGCATTTTGTGAATGTCTCAGGGTCCATGAAATTTTTGTTTTGTTTTGTTATCCATACCCCTTCATACTGCCCAAGCAGTGTTGGGACCCAGCTCCAAGGAGCTGAGAAGAACTCTGGATCACAAGAAATGAAGACAGGCAGAGGATTGGTCCACCATGCCTAATTTTGCATTGCATAATGAGAAATGCAAGGGGTATTACTCGACTTTAAGCCAAACAATAGTTGCTGTTGTCTTGGTGGGATCTGCTCATTGGTAAAGACCAATGAGCCAATTTACCACAGGGCAATCCATAAAATTGAATAGAATAAATTCTCCTTATTGTATTGCTGTTGTTTAATTTTTTACCCATCAAGATTAATCATTCTGTGATATCTCTGTGCTTGAAATAGCATGTTTACCCTCAACAACAAAAGCAAAACGTAACCCATTTTATATGTGTGTAAAAAAAAACAACAATAAATTGTTACTGCATGCTAGAATACACACAGGGTTACAAAATTAGGAAATGCTATGAAATACAGAGAATTAACTATAATTTAGTTTAACTTGTCAAACCCAGCATTTTGTGATTTGGTCAGTGCCAAAGTTAAATGTCACAGTTGAACCTGGCAAAGAAGAAATGTCTTCCTTCAGACCTTTCTTTAATGTTTTCTGGTGGGTCTGACACACACATATCGACAGCAGCTCTCTTTCTTTTGGATATTTCCATCCCTCATGCTGATTGCGATCTTTGACTCACAAACTTGACTTACAGATCTACTGGGCCTTCCTCGATTATTACTTATATATCATTTCATAACGTATTATGCTTTATTCAGGTGGCCTGGGAGCTCAGTTGGAAAGATGTTGTACTCATACACCTGGCAGGATTTATTGTGGGTTACCGTAGACAACTTGGATGATTCCTGAAGGCATCTGAGTGTAAGGTCAACAAATAATCTATTCTCTTTATGGGTGCCTAGGCCACAACACTTTTGTGTTAGCAAGCGGAGATGCTAATTTTTTTAAAAAAATTTTCATGCATTATTTTTGCATTGATGATTTTTTTCAAAGAATGTTGCATGTCTCCTTCTTTCAGCTGGAGTGCCGAGAACCAACAGTTCCTCTGGCAGCAGACCTGGTATCCCTGTCTACCCCATCTCCTACAATGATGCCACAGTTTTCATGAGGTAGGTAGATAGGCTACCAAGGGGAGCTAGACAAAATGTTGTAGTTTGTATTGTGTATTTATGTGGGTATAAAGTGAAAAATGATGCTTTTCAATAATCAATTCATTTAGTGCTAGATCCACAGAGCGCTCTAAAGTGCTTAATCCCTGATCTGGCATGGACAGTGATTATGTCATTGTCTAAACACCATGCAAAGCTGTTTGTAGTGTTTTAAAACTTGGATTTTTCCTATGTAAGATAAGAATGCAAGATGAATCTCGCCATTGTAGTATAAAAAAAGTTCGTACTGTGGTAAATTGGCTCGTTGGTCTTTCTCAATGACCAGATACCACCAAGGCAACAGCACTTATTGTTTGACTTAAGATCGAGTAATACCCATATGTATTGCTCATTATGCCAAAAGATTAGGCACGGTGGACTGATTATCTGCATGTCTTCATTTCTTGTGATCCAGTGGTTTTCCCAGCTAAGGCGGTATAAAGGGATATGCAAAATAAGATAAAACAAAGTAAAAAAAAGGTATTTACCTTATCTTAATTTATAGCTTTTACTTTCCAACACTTATAGGGATTTAGATTGAAAAGCTGTCCTTTCAATTTATTCATTCCTTTTACAGTATTCTCTATAAATTTGCTTCTAATATTTGTAGAAATTTGATATATATTCATTCTTTGATGCCGTCTTTAATTTGTCACACAGGCATCTGGGTGGCATGGGAACTCCCTCGTCATGGCACGGTGCCCTGAATGTCTCCTACAACGCTGGA
This sequence comes from Melibe viridis, assembly GCA_039654465.1. NCBI lineage: Eukaryota > Metazoa > Mollusca > Gastropoda > Nudibranchia > Dendronotidae > Melibe > Melibe viridis. The sequence goes on from JBCIKM010037830.1 coordinate 8,201, forward strand.
CCAGGCTACACGCAGCCATGGCACAACCAGTGAGTCAGTAACCTGCTTTGGGGGTTGGGGGTTAGGGGGGGGGGGGGTCTATCTGTACCTGGGATTATTGTCCTTGGCAACATCATTCTCACTCAAAAGTATGTGGTTTGGGGTTTTGTGTTAGGCTGTGGTACACCATTCAACAAAAAGTATCAATGACAGGTATCTTCCATACACGAAAACAGCCAAAACACCTTTATCACTCACAGTGCTCATGAACCTTGCTACTGTTAGGCACATCCTTCAAGATGACACAAAAATCCCCCCCCCACCCCCCCAGCAAATGGTACTACAGCAAATGAATGATCAGCTACTTTCAACAAAATGTTACAAAAAGAAGAGGGCAACCAAGCAAACAACATTGAAAGATGTCGAGAACATGCTCAGCATTCCTCAAAATTGTCAATAATAATAATAATACATAATACTTATATCGTGCATTTCCATTACTGGATAATGCAGTGCATTGCTAGGCTTATAATGTTCAAAGCGGCTGAAGCAGAAAAGTCAGATGACTACATTGTGGAAGGGCTCCATGTCTAAGCCCAGGCTGAGGATTCTCCTGGGTAGGGATAAAAAGTTGAAAAAATTAGTTAAAGATATGAAAAGATGCACTTTTTATAAAAGGTGCTGGAAGTGGGCCCTACCATTGCAAAGGTTGGCAAAAGCTGGTGTTAATAATCACCTGAGGTAGTCTTTTTCATCAGGTTTACTTCCAAGTCCATAATAGTACCCAGTTTTTCCAGCTTCTTTTTAGCTGGGTCCCGACACTGCTAAGGTGGTCTGAAGAGATAAGGATATCAAAACAAAGCATTATCAAATGTTATACTTGAAAGGGAAACATTCATATGAATTTTTTTTTTTTTTTCATTTCAATTAAAAAAGAAATGAACTGATGAACTTGAAAAAGAAATAGATGCTTGAAGAAGGATTTTATCTTAAAGTAGCATTATACATACTTCTCTTTAACTTAAACAACGAATATTTTTTTTTTTAATCACAGTCCTTTTTTTTTAATATGCTATGAATGAAAAGCTGATTTGTTTCTCTTTAAACTCTTTTTCTTTTCAAGCAAAGTGGAGCTGAATGTCAGTAATAGCTACAGTTTGCGAGACATTCACAACATCATTGCTGTCATCAATGGCAAATATGAGAAAGGTAAGAAGGTGCTATTGAATCTGAATTCTTTGAGAGTGATATGTCTTGATTGGGCTAATGTCTTTTACAAAAACTGAATTACCACCCTTGTAACCGAAGTAAAACACCTGCTGTTCCTTGTAATCTCATATAACAATGTCATTAAGTTTTGATAAATGGTGTTAACCTTCTAACAAGTCCCTCAACCCCCTTTTCCTCTCCTACATCTCTAACATTTAATCCAGAAATGATAAAGGGAGTTAAGAAAGCAAACTCTTTAACTAATTGAGATATGACGGTATCTGGAAGACAGTTTTAAGTTAAATTTTTTTCTCCTATCATTAAGACTGAAAATTTTACATTAAATCAATAAAACCTCTTGATAGAAATAAGAAAGTGTCACATGCTTTTTTTAGGGACGACTGTACCTACCTACTTACTGTATGTGTATATATGTTTGTTTCTCTGACCTCACATAGATCAATATGTGATAGTTGGGGCCCACATCGATGCCTGGGGCTATGGAGCGGTGGACGCAGGCTCCAGCTTTGCCGTCCTCATGGACCTGGCCAGAACTTACTCTGCCCAGGTCAACCAGGGTAGGTGTTCTCTATTTCCCCCTGTCGTGCAACACCTTAACACAGGCTTGGCCAATTTCTCATCCCTTTCACTGTCATTTTATATCATTACATCACCAGAAGCATTTTTTGTTGTTGTTGTTGTTGCCTCTTGACCTTTAAAAAGAAAAAAATAATAAATAATCAGTACAGACCCAAACAAAACGACTCCAAAATAAAAATAAAAAGTAATAAAAAAAAAAAAGAAAGAAAGAAAAAAAAAAAGACTCCACTGATGATGAAAAAGGTCTTGAGCAAAGATTTCACTAAAAGTTTTTTTGTTTGTTTGGTTTTTTTTTTCATTGTTTCCTTTGTGACAGGCTGGAGACCCCGGAGGACCATTATATTTGCCCTGTGGGATGCCTCCAAGTACGGCCATGTGGGAGCCTATGAATGGGTACAGGTGAGATGCCTTCAAGGCTTACTTATCTCATTTTTCCCTTTATTTTCGGTTCTGTAATTTTGGGGATTTTAAGCTGCAACTGTTATAATTCTGAAAATACCTAATGCATTAACCACCATAACCTGCCTCCGACCATAAGCCCTTCCAAGAATGCACTTGATTAACTGCTCTAACCAGACTCTATTTGGAGCTATTATAATCAGCTGATATTTAAGTCAAAGACATTTTTACCTATGTGAATCATCATATCTAAACATATCATCCCGGTTAACAGAATCCATTTAGAAAACTTTTTAAAAAAAGTGTTTTATTGTGGAAAATGAAAAACACAAACAAAATACATTGAGTTTTTAGCAAATTTCTTAAATGACTGAAGTGAAAGCCCTCTGAATCGAGGGAAAGTACTCATGTATTATTAAAGCTTTCTATCTTTTTAGCACTGATTTTTAGGTTAAGATGTGAATTACGAGCCAATGGAAGCTGCAACATTACACATTTCAATCTTAAAAAGATGTTGCTTACAAGTAAAATTAGGATGAAGAAAAAAAAGAAATAAACTAGTCCTTTGTCATAATTTTCTCTTGAAGACAGAATACTCTGAAGAAGGCCTATGACAATACAGTATTTGATAATGGCTGATTGCCAATTTTTGGACGTTAAGTCTTATTTAGGTTTTGGATTGCATTTTCATCACTGAAAACCATCATGTCCTTCTGCAGAAGGATGGTATTTGTCTCAGGTATTTGACATTCTCCTGAAGAATGCTGATGTCCAACTTTATTGTTTTGAATTGGATTTTTTTGTTTGGGTTTTTTTTAAATCGCTTATCTTGAGATTTTTTTCCCCTTAGATTTGATGTTTTGTTCAAAATTTACCAAAGATTTTTTCTACGAATAAAAAGCTGAATGAGTACAATTGTCATTGGTTATTTTTTATTGTTTTTCTGCACTTAAGGATAAAATTTTTTTAAATTCCAAATTTTTTTTTTATTTGAAAATGAAAAAAAAAGAAAAAAGGCAGCACAAAATAAAATGGCTTACCATGTAGACAATTTTCATCTGTGACCAGAAGGTGTGTGAGGTCTTAATCATATATGCCATAGTGTCGTATTCTCGTCAAATTTCATTTGTGAAAATGTTCAATCAAAACAGCTTTTTTTTGCATTCATATATCTGAATCTTTTCATGCTAAAATGGTATTATTTGTATGGTGATGTTGTTTGTATGATGTCAATTAACAATTAATTATCATATTGGACCCATATCTTAAAATAATTGTCTGTTAGGCTTTGATTTAATGATCAGTTTGTATGTCAGTCATGGAATGTCAGCTGATACAAAAAAATCAATTGATTGACTTGATATCTTGTCATCCGAGATGGTTTAAAAAGCCAGGCAAAAGGGAATATCCTGTATAAAAACTTTTTGAAGAATCATTTCTGTTTTATGTGATATCAAAATCGGTTTTGGTTAAAACCATGGTCCAGTGTTATAAATAGATTTAGGCTCATGTTGCGTTGCCAGTTTATTTTACATAAAACCAAAACTAGGGGTATCTACTACAATTTTATTCCTTTATACACAGTGAGGACAGCTTATCAGTTATGTCTCGGCTAGGTGAACTTCTCAGAAATGCAGTTGAACACAGTTAACATATTTTTCTCTCTGTTGACTAAGTTGTACGTTTTTTTAAAGAATAAATTGTCTCAATGTCGATGATCTTTAATAAAGCTCCAGATGTGTCTTTTCCACAAAGTGTAACATGTCATTTTCTGATAGCAAATGGTTTGGCACAAGTTATGATGAAATTTACTTCATCGAGTTACAAAAATAAGCTTGTAATGTTGTGATGAACTGTTGCAGGATATTTACCTCAGTTTTCTGTACTTAACTATTCCATAGGAATATGAGAAACAGTTAATTGCAGGAGGCGTGGCCTATATCAACATTGACTCCGCCATCAGAGGTTAGTGCCTCACCCACACTCTGCTTTCTTTTTTTCTTTTTTTTGCAAATAAGCTCTTATGTTACTAATTAAAGCGGAATAAAATTAAAGTTATTTTGGTTATTTTTATTTTTGTAGCTTGCAACTTTTTATTGCCTCTGTGTTATTTCCTTTTTTTAGCCCACTTGACTGTGGTTTAAGTCCCAGTGGTCTGGGCTAACATTTTTGTGGATAAGTATAAGTCCTGTTGTCTTTTATTTATTCACCTTTCTCTATGGCTTTGTCTTCTCCTTTTCTTGTCAACATGGTTGAAACAAATACAAGAGGGTGAGTGACAATGAAAGAACTCCATCCTTTTCCATAATTTACTTCCAGGGAACTTCAGCTTTTACGCGGAGGCCAACCCTCTGCTGTATGACGTCATCTACAAGGCAGCCATGTCTGTGGCCAGTCCAGCCGAGGGTCAGGAGGGCAGGACTGTGTACGACCTGTGGAAGGAAAGGACTCAAGCCTCGCCTAACCCATCATCCTCCCCCTCTTCCTCCTCATCTTCTTCCTCCTCCTCTTCCTCATCCCCACATCCCAAGTGAGTGTTGGTTTAGTTCTCCTTTGTGGTTGATGGTATGCAAGTAGAGTTAATGAGATATCCGCAGTAAAGAGATTATTTCTTTTTGAAGATTATCTGATTGGAGCCATACCGTTTTCTCTTTTTTTCAAAAAGCAAATAATCATCCGAAACCAATGAAAAAAGAAAAGAAAAGAAAAAGAAAAACCTCAAGCAAGAAGCAAAACAAGAACACCAACAGTTAGAAAAATAACTCTTCTCAACCCCCCCCCCCCCCCAAAAAAAAAAAAGGAACCCCTGCCTAGGTTGTTATTTATACACAGTGTTAGTATCTAGTCTCTACATGGTTATGAACCAGCCATAAATGAAGATAAAAAGCCTTATACACTCGTAGATGAATGTTTCATAGTTTCCTTATGAATGAAACAAATCATATACGAGTAGATATTGATGTGTTGTGCCAAGTGCCCTGTTCCATGCCAGTGATGGTTTGCAAGTGGCTGTTTGTCCTCCCGTCCACAGAATCTACAGCCTGAGCGGAGACCAGGACCACAGTCCCTTCATGTACCGCATCGGCATGTCCTCTCTACTCGGGGCGTTCACCTACGATATGAAGGTAACAATATAGCTCCCTGCTAGGACAAACCCTTTTTTTTTTTACTCATTTTGAGACAGTTTGTTTTAAAATTATGTTGGCCATAATTTGTTAAAATATCCCGAAATGTTAGTAAAATAGATAAAGTGCTCATTCGTATCAAAGATGTGTGTTATGAATGAAATTCTTGTTAATTGGTCTCCTTTGTAAGAATAAATTATTTATATTGACACTGTTCCACTGTGATGTGTGTATTCCCCAGGCCTACCCCAACCTGCCAACGTACCCAGCCCACAACACACTGCAGGACACCAAGGAGTATGTGTACGCCATCGACCCTGGCTTCAAGCTGCACTCCTCACTCGTCCAGGTGACTACTGCCTACTAGAGACTGGTTAAAAAGACTGGTCCTTGCAGTCCTTGGTCCTTTGCCTTTTTTTACCCTTGCTTTGTTGAGCCTGAAGAAGACCTGTATAATATCCCTTACAAGCCTATTCCTTCTCCCTCTGTACTCTAGAAGTATATCAAGGCTTAGCTTTAACTCCTACCTGGTTTATTTCTTCAGAACTACTCCACCCATAAAAATTGTTTTATTTAACTGTGTATCAATATCAATAACATTCTATACCAGACTTCTTTTGTGTGTGTGTGTGTGTGTGTGTGTGTGTGTTTGAGAGTTTTCTCACAAGTCTCCAAAAATAGTGACACCTTCCTCTTGCTCATTCATTTAGCATGCACCCCCTCCCACCCCTTTTCTTTTATCTTCTTGCAAGTTACCGCTGGTGTGTTAGTGTCACCTTCCATAAGAAAGAAATACATGTAGGCAGTGAAATTTGAAATGACCTCAAGACCAAATCTCTTGTCTCTTAGCCTAATTAAGATGGAAAATGTTGGTTTGTAAAGTGGCCTTTTTGTTAATTAATATGAAATTTCCAACACACATTCCTAGGAGTGAGAGCTTAGCTTTAGTATCTTATTTGCCAAAATCTGTTGTCTCGGGGCTGAGAAGTTTGGTACTACAACATACACCCAGAAAAACAGTAGGAAAATTTTTTTTTGATAGATAAGTTAATCAGATCTTAGGTCTATAGTTGGCAATATGTACACCAATACTCTGGAGCAAAACACTGATTTAGCTATCAAGAACACGGAATAAAACTGAAACAGCATTCTCTTTTGTTCTGCTTATATTCCAAACTCTTGCCTGTGCTGGTGGTGTTGCTGGTAGATCTACTGTGACCTGGTGCTGCAGCTGTCGGACAGTGCCATCATCCCCATGAATGTCACCCACTACAGCCTGATGCTCCAGGCAGGCCTGGCCTCCGTCAAGGACATGCTGGCACAAAGTCTTCCACTGTCGGACCTGGGTAGGGACCGTGTAACCTTGTGGGGCCTCATCTCTATCATTCTTCAGATAACATGGAAAGTTGTAATGACAGTGATAAACTCTTATATGGACTTAAATGATAATAATAAATTCACACTCTGCAATTTACCCACTTAAGTGTGTATATGTGCCAGACAAAACCAGAAAAGATAGTAAATATTACCATGGAATATGAAACACCAAATGTCTAATATATATTTTTAAAATTTAGAAACACAATTCCCGTCAGTCATCCGATTGGGGAAATCTTTATTTAGAGTCTATTCCTGGGGCAGACTGGGACAACCCATGTATTAGCTGCAGCACAAGCACCCCAGTGTGATCTGCAGTTGCAGTTGCAGGAGTTTAAACCCACACCCTTTGGCTTGGAAGTCCATCCCCCTTCTTTAAAGAGCCACTCAGCTGTAAAAGAATAATAGCATACAGTCTCGAAAATGGACTTACAAAGAATGACTTAAAGTAAATAAGTAAAAATGCAAGTAAACAAAAATGATTGTTTCAATGAGGAAGTACAAAAGTTTGCTATTCTAGGGTTGTGTTTTGGAGTTTTGTTTTGTTTTTAAGACCAAAAGAATTCACATGAGCAACACTAATTCACTTGTATCGTTTTCCTTCTCTTCTCAGATCTCCTCAACTCAACCATCTACAAATTCACAGAAGCAGCTTATATTTTCCAGGAAAACCTTGACCATAAAGACAGGGATAATTTAAGGTATCAAATTTCCTTCCAACGCATCAAATAATGTTCAATTCAACTGAGCAAAATATTTTAGGCATAATGCAAATTCATGTTACATTACAATAAAATTTTACAAAGAAGTTTGCAGTGTTGGACAATAGAAATGATTACAACAAGAAGAAACAACAAAAAGCAAAACAAACAAATTACAAACATATACCAACTAACATTCAGTTGTAGTCAACTAAATAAGTCAAAATGAATTACAGTAGAACGAAGATGCTTATTTTACATAGGACTACTCTCTCTCTCTCTCTCTCTCTCTCTCTCTCTCTCTCTCTCTCTCTCTCTCTCTCTCTCTCTCTCTCTCTC
>JBCIKM010037941.1:0-15925 GCA_039654465.1 Melibe viridis
ACACACACACACACACACACACACACACACACACACACACACACACACACACACACACACACACAAACAGAAAGATTTTCTGATAGAAAGATCCACAATAAAAATTCAGTGGAATGTGTATGAGTAGATTTCTTTTGTAAAGCACCAGTGAGCATTATTGAAATGAATGCTGGCGATATAGAATTCAAATGTTACGTAATGTTATGTTATGACACCATGCAGGACTGACCTGGTGTTCCAGCTTGGCCTGAGGGATGCTGGTGATGTCGTCTTGCAGCTTCTGGTCTGTCTTGACCAGCCACGCCCTGACCTCCTGCAGGATGGCCCAGTACTGCTCCCTGTCCTCCTTAATGTGGAGGACTTCCTCCCTCTTCTCTGCAAGGGCCTGGAAGACTTTCTGCTCTGTGGCGTAGACTTGGTCCAGTTTGGTGGTCAGTTCTTGTGGCATGGCACTCTTGCCCAGGGTGAAGTAACGAGACTCCTGTGCCTTGTGAAGCTGCTTGGTCTGTTCACTATGGACTGAGGTCTCATGCTCATACATCTGGGGAGGAAAATGATGTATGAAGGGAACATGTTCAGGTAAATATGATTTTTCTTTAGAGTACAAGCAAAGATTATTAAAAACAATAGACTGACATCCTGAGAAGTGAGTGCCTGATGACATCTCCAATTTATGCCTAGTTTAGCCTTTATACTGAATTCTATCAAAATAACTTTTAAATAATAAAATAAGAGTTGGCACTGGACAAGAGACCATATTCATGAAAAATGTTTTACATTAAGCCCCTAGATGAGACAAAATCATGGACAGAAAGGAGATATCATACAGACTGGAAGTTATTGTTGGAGTTACAGGTCCAATGGTCAAGTCTGCCATTCTGGCACATGCCAGGAAATCGGTGCATAGGCCCTGGTTTTGAATCCCAGTTTAGAGGACTCACAACTTTCCGAATTTTTCCTTTCCATCTATGATTTTGTCTCTCCTTGGCAGTGTATTAATACCATTTTCCTTGAATTAACTCCAAAATAGCATTCACTTTTGATAACACTCAACTCTTCACCATATTTATTATCCTGCATTAAATGTGAAACTCAATACTAGACATTATGCAATTTCAATTATGAGAATTAAGTAGTTGAGTAGTTAAAAACCCTTTAATATTTTGTCTGCATTAAATTGAGCAGTCTGGGATGCCAAAGAACTAGTATTGCTTACCATGATCTTGTTGAGGACATCACTGGAGTCAGTATCCTCGGGACCGTGTCTTAATCCCAAGACGTCATCCAGCGTTTGCTGGAGCCAGCTTAGAGTATCGTCTAGCTCTGACAGACACTTTCCCCTCTCGTCTACCTCTTCTTGGATGCCGTCAGTCTCACCCTTAACTGCTTGAGTCAGTCTGGTGGGAGATGTAGGGTGGTTTGGTGTGTAACAGATAATAATAAAGAACATCGTAATGACTAATAGTCATCTTACTCATTCTTCAATATTTGGATATAAAAAATTGCTATCATTTTCATCCCATAAAAAATTATTTCTCTACCAACAAGAATGTTTTAAACGTAAAATAAAATTGAAAACTAGACTAGACCCTACTGAAAATTATATGATTTCTAAAATAAAAACTCATCAGAATTTACAAGTTCTACGCTCTTCCACAACCCTATTTTTTTAATCTAAAGTAGAATTCCAAAGCTCAAAATGCAAACTTCCAGAGACCAAGTAGGACAAGGCATACCTTTCATAGGCCTCCATCAGCACCATACATCGTTCCTGTGAGGTGATCTTGGCTTCGGCCGTGGGCAGGGCTTTCTGCAGGGTCAGGCCTGAGGCCTGGATCTTGGACACCTGGGGTTCCACCCTGTCCAGCTGGTCTTCAATCTCCTGCAGAGATGTAGAAACCGTGGTTGCTTAGTAATATTAAGAAAACGCATAACAAAACCCCTTCAACAATTAAGAGTGATAAGACACATACATGGTCTGGCCTTATCACAGCTCTAACTTTATGAGATCAAGTGAAAGATTATCATTACTGTTATTGTTTTATTTCTATATGACAGTAATAAAAGGAATCCTTCAGAATGGTTTTCAGGTTTGAGAAAATTTATTTCAAGGCATAAAGTTTATTTACAAATTAGTATTGACTTTCAAGCACTGCAAACAAAAAGACTAAAACCAGAAATTCATAAAATATTTAGTTTGTTTGTTTATTTATTGAAGGTTTTAGGGCCCCACGACACACAAGGGTCATGGAGGAGCCCAAACATTTAATTTCAATCTGACATTAATTCTAGAAAAACAAGAATACATAAAAATGACAATGGAGAAAATAAGGATGGTTTCCACAAGAAAAATATGGAACAGAGCAGAATAAAAAAGAAAATATAACTTTGAAAATATGTTTTGAATCAAAAATAATAAAAAGACTGCAACACAGTTTCTCTTACTTTCAACTTGAGCAGCTCATTGGAGAGTTCCTCATGAGTTGGGGCATCAGGGGACACAGTCTTCATCTTGACCTCTGCCCCCTGCACCAGTTCTTCGGCAGAGGTCAGCATGGTGCTGAAGTTTCCCCATTGACCACCAAGGTCCTGCAATGGGGAATACACCTAGTCTCAACAATTCTCTTTCACAAATTCTTATGCTCAAAAAACACACAGTTGGTTTATGATTTACAAATTGAAACAAAAGGAATTTTTATCTCTTTGCATGAAAAAGCAATAAAAAGGCAACAGTTGTGTATTCTGAGCACAAAGGGTCTTAATTAAAATCAGTCTCAGCAATATCCCCAAAACAGAACCTTGGCAAAATCAAAAGAGCTGTTTGATTACTTTTGATGATTCAACTTTACAGCATCGCGTTTCCAACAATACTAGATAAAAAAGTCTAGAACCACAAACATTAAAAAGAAACTTGAAACTGTTCCCAGTTATCTTCAGTACTGATGGCCATTCCATATAAAATAAGGTATGGCACAGAATCCCTGTAACAATTTGTTTCAAGTGTATTCTTTTCATTGGTTACTAGTGAAAGAAAGAGAGTTATTTGAAGGCAAGATGGCAAAGAGTCCTTACCTCCAAATTGATCAATGTGGTTTCCACCTGTGCCGCCAGGGTGTCCCAACGCTGGTTGAGAGCTGTGGTCAGTTTGTTGAGGAGAGACCTGCTGGGAGTGTTGGCCACCCTGTCCAGACTCCTAGACATGTCATTCAGCTTGTCCACCAGGGGGCGGCTGGTCTCCATGTGCTCTCCAAAGCTCTGGGGTTTGAGATAAGGGTATAGGGAAAACATAAAGTACAACATGACACAGTGTATAAGAAATAGCAAATTCAACAATTTAACATTTTCAAAGATGACATGAAGCACCACAATTTTTCTCAGGAAATGAAGTTCTTGCATTATAATAAAATTCATCCTGAAAGAAAAACAGTGCACTAATTAAAAATATTGTATCGAACTATAAAGACAATCCATATGACTTATTATAAAAGGGAGACAATTCCATGGGCAAATAAAGTATTTTAGCCAAAACACTAAAAATAAATACCCGTATCTGAAATTCCCTTGATTGTTTTATCTGGCAAACCAAACTGCTCTCTTAGGGAGAGAATAGATTAAGTATGTCAGCATGTACAATGTCAACCCACCTTGACCAGCTCCAGGTGAGTCTGTATGTTCTCTGGGCTGGCATCGCTGCTCTTCTCTATGTCAGCCCAGTCTGACTCCAGGCTGTCCATCTTCCCATTGATTTCTGACAACATCTCCTGTTAGAACAGACAGCATGAGGGTCTCAATGGTTCAAACATAACACAGCTGTTGGAATGTCTCTCCCATATCGAGCATTTTTTTATTATAAATTATGAGATTTTAAAAACCCAGATACTGATGAACTACAAGGTATGAAAGCTAGGAATTGTAAAATGAATGAATTTTAGAAAAAAAAACACGAAATATTAGTTCTTGAGCAAAGATTCAATCATTTGAACCATTCATCGCTATCAGCAGAAAAAATGAATACAAAAACCGATGAATCAAGAATTTGGCACATTTCTGGCAAAACTGCTTAATTTTGACTTATCTCATATTTTTAATCAAATTCATTCAGGGACAAAGGGAGACCAAGCTACTATAAAAAGTTAAAGATGCTTTTTTGTTTCAAGTTTCCTTTCCACAAAGTAATCATCAAGCCTACCTGGAAGGAATTCCATGTGGCCGTTTTGTCCTCCATCATCGCCTGTTTCTTCTGAGCAGAGGCAGTGATGTTGGAGAATTTCTTGTTGACGTTGTTCAGAGTCTGCTTCATGGTGGCACTGTCGTTGGCATCCAGGGTGGGCAGGAGGCGCTCTGACAGCTCCACCACCTGCTCTATCTCATCCTGACAAAGGCTGGCTTCAGAGAAATAGTCCTGGGGAAATAGTGTATAATATGTCACTGCAAATTTTCATACTACCCTTATATAGCCTTCTTGCAAAGTTTTGACATAAGTGATCTCAATGTCAATGAATTGAATAATTGAAAGAATGTTTTGGTTTAGTTAAAATCATTATGTAAGGATTTGTAATTTCACATAACAAATTTAAGAATCATATTCAAGCAGTAAAAAAAAAAAATTAAGCCTTAAAATCTTTTTTTTATATAAATTTGTTTTATTTTTTTTTCTCAGTTCTGCTCTGGATTGTTATTATTACTGATTGTATGATATCATTCACATTTTAAAAAGCATGTGAAGAACAATATCCTATTAGCCTTTTTAAATGATACAATAATTTCTTGATATACTCATTTGACACAAAATGTACTCTTTCATCAAAGAAAAGGGAATAATAAGTAGGCACCACATTAAATGCACAATTTGATTAAGAGGGAAGTCCACCTACTGTGAATTCACTGAGTGTTCCTTCCAGAGTGTCCAGGTCGAGGCCTTCATAGCCAGAGTCCAGCAGGTGCTCAGCCCCCCTCAGCCAATCAGAGACCTGCTTCATGGAGTTCTCAAACTGGTTCCTGTCTGATCTGGCCTCCGTCAGGAATTTCTCTTTCTTTGCTATTGCATCCTGAAGGTGCCAGGAATATAACAAAAACAGAAAAGTGGTACTTGAATATCAATGTGAGACACTGCAATAAAAGTCAGCTTTTATTATTAACACTTTTAACAGATAACAAAAAAAGATAAAACACTACTAGAGAGTAATACCTTTACTATATTTCACTTAGATCAAGGTATTAAGCTGTTCTTCTGACAGCCCAACATAACTTTTCTTGATGGGTTTTACACACACATTGACAGTAATACTCAGTCTCAATGAGGCTGTCAATACAACTTGAGCAGAAGAAGGAGAGAGCTTACAAGACAAAGGCATAGTGAGAAGCCAAACTCTATTTCCACATACCATGATGGTCCCCTCTAAAGTCTTGATGTGCTCCATCTTTTCCTGGAAGTCTGGGGTGGGTGTTTCCTTGATCTTCTCAAAGTTCAAAGTCTGTTGTGTCATTCTTTCTTTGATAGCTTCCAATTTGCCTCTGGCTTCTGTTGAAGCAGCCTGTAATACAAAACAAAGATAAATATTAGATGAAGTATTAAATTATGCCAGATTGGGGTAGTAGTATTTCAGAAGTTTACAACTAGGTTACTACTATTTCAAAAGTTAACAATACTCAAAGCTTGAGATCTGTATGTCATTTCAAGTGTCATTAATTCCAACAAAAATGATAATGAATGAAATTTCAATTCAAAACTTGAAGGTTATGTTTACAAATTACATTTTACATCTTTTTAGAATTTCTAATATAAAGTGGCTTAGAGTTTAGGACATCCTTGGCCACACCAAATGACCTGTTTGAGCACTACTTTATCATTTTGGAAATGACTTCCTTGAGCATGAGCTTCTCCACATATTGCTCACTCTAACAACCCGGGTAATTCAATTCACAGGAGCCCAATGAATAATCCAGTCCCTTCTCCAGACACTTAGGCCATGTTAATGGCTTAAACTCCAACTTTTTATTATCATTTAATTCAATTTAATTCACTTCAGTCCATAATGATATATATACTTGGACACGAGGTTGTCAGGACCAACAGGTTGTCTTCGTTGGATCTGAGGTGTCATTGGGTGCGAGATGTGCCTTGTGCAAAAGGAATACATCTCATAATAGTTATCTTTACTTAATGTCTTTCCCCCTTTCTTCTACCCTATCAAAAGTGCAGTATAGGTCGCTAATAATGATTCAAATTGATATATTTTCTTTTTTAGTTATTGCCGCATGTTGTTTTTAGTTAAAGTTAAAGAAGAAAAAAGAAGCAACAGCTAATGGACTGACTAAAAGCAGGAATGAGGCATTAGAACTACATACTAGACTTATTGTGTAGTATGCATTACTAGATAGTTCAATTGTTCCGAAGAGGACAAGCGTGTGTAACGGTCTGTTTACCTAGGACTGTATGTGTGTATGTGTGTGCTGTGTGTGAGCATGTTTGTGTGTGTGTGTGTGCATGTTTGTGTGTGTGTGTGTGTGTGCATGTTTGTGTGTGTGTGTGCATGTTTGTGTGTACGTGTGTGCATGTTTGTGTGTGTGTGTGTGTGTGTGTGTGTGTATGCACTCGCATGTGTGTGTTTGTGTGTGTGTAGTGTAGAGAGGGAGCAAAACAGGAAAAAAGTTTTTCAAGAAGTGGATGGTTTTATCATTATCCATTATTATGCCATGGTTGTGCTTAGTGGATCCTAGGTCGATATTTTATTGTTCATTGGATTCCTTTTATTTCACTAACAGTTTATGTGGAAAAAAATAGGGATTACAAACTACCTCGTACGATCAGAGGTCTCATTCAATCTGAGGTCGTTTTATCCGGAGTTTACAGTAATTTACAATTTATCAATTTTAAAAACACAGTCTAATTTCATAATTAACCATTTAGGTTGAATGAAGATCTATTGAATTGAATTGAAGTGAATTCAATTTTTGTCAATACCATAACAAATGAAATATCCTTCAGTTCTATTTCAATCTATCCTACCTTATGTTTCTCAATCACAGGTTCCACTTTCTTGGCCTCAAAATGAACGGGCTTACAGGTGGCCAGGGTCTCCTCCTCACTCTCCAGCCAGGACACAATCTCCAGCACAGAGGCGTCCAGGTCTTTGCGCTCCCTTTGGATGGCCTCACACTGGTGTATCTCCTCTGTGCTCCTGGCTCCAAGCTCTTTCAACTGAAAATTAAACAACAACATCGCCATCACTAAAGGAATGTGGTTGATGTGGGAAGGCTTGCATTGGACAGGAAATGCTACAAAATGTTTGTCTGGAGGCTTGCGCACAATGAAAACTTTTCAGATGATGCAATAGCTTTGCCTCACTCAACGCTACGGTCTTGAAAGAAATATCAATAGTCTATGACAAAGAAGCAAAAGGTGGTGTGTAACACAGAAGGCAATGTAAGGGAGCAGACACCACGAATTTTAAAAGTTTAACAAAAGCAAATCCATAAACTGTTTACTGATTTAAAGAGTGTTTAAGTGGACATGACAAAATGTAGCCAGGTGATATTGTTTGGGTTTGTGAATAATTTATGCACAGTTGTTGTTGGGTTTTTTTTAAGGTCAATAAAATTATTCAAGTTCATTTAATTTCATCATTCAACCTTTGAGTAAATAATCAGCAAAATAAAAATAAATAAATAATGTCCAAATGTTTGTTTTATTCATCTTAATTCTGACATGTTGAACAATAATGTCTACCTATGAACTTTGATCCCTACCTTGTCTTTGAGAGAGTCCACCCTTCCAGTGACGATGCTGAAGTCTTCTTCTGTGCCTTGCTTGCCAATCTGTCTGGCTCGGTCTGTAGCCATCGTCATCTCAGCTTGCTGGCCTTGCACAGTCTCAGTAATGGTCTGGAGGAGATAAACACACATTTAAAACATGTCAATCAGATTCCAACACGATTTGATAGTCATTACACTACTCATGATTTAAAAAACAAAACAAATTGTTCTTATCATGCAAGTAGTCCATTCCATGACATGAATATCACTTCTCAATTCTTTTGTACGCTTACATTTTTTATATCAATAAGGTGTTCTACACATAAATTCAAAGTGATATGATTAAATGCAAGCCTGATAATTAAAAGTAGAATCCCTAAGTTATATGACATGCTGGGTTTTCATTATGTGATGGGGCTTTTTCTTTGGTATTTAGAACTTATTCATATTTCAACTTTTACCAAGTGCCTGAGTTTTGGGCATATATAAAACCTGCTAGACATGTCGTAGTGATCAATTCTAGAACCCCATCAATAACAATTTGCTGACAACACTACACACGAACAGAGCACACATCTGCCCAAAGGCATGGAAAAGAAAATTAAAGGAAAGATGATGCTTCTGCTTTAACATCCATGTCCACTCTCCATACTATATTCTGATTCTTCACACAGCAGTTATTCTTACCTTGAAAGCAAAGAGCCTCTCAGTCAGAGGAAGCCCCTTGGACTCGATTTCATTCAGAGCATCTTC
Organism: Melibe viridis; assembly: GCA_039654465.1. NCBI lineage: Eukaryota > Metazoa > Mollusca > Gastropoda > Nudibranchia > Dendronotidae > Melibe > Melibe viridis. The sequence continues at coordinate 8,509 of JBCIKM010037941.1, forward strand.
CTGTTCCTGGGCTAGTGTCTCCATGGCCAGCATCTGCTGTTCAAATGTGCGACGTGCTGACACGGCCATTGACACAGCCTCCACCTGCTGGTGTGCTTGCCTGTTCAGGCTGCTGTACAGGTCTAACACCTTCTTCACATCCTTCACTAACACATCATTAGGGCCAGTCTCCAAATTGCTGATACTGTTTTCCAGCTCAGTTATACTCGGTTGGAAGCCAGTCAGCTTTTCTTCAATACTCTGAAGGATGAAATTCCAAAGCAGTGAGAGAAGAAGTAAAGATAAATACTTATTTCACACCTTCAACAAAATAGATGACACTAAAAATATCTGAGTCTCTCATGATCTTCATATATGATAAAAAGTCTTTTGTTAATCAGAAATTCTACTCAGGTTCAATTTATTGATGGGAGATTTGAAATGTGTATACATTATACGGCATACATTCAGAACTTTCATACCATAACAAAATTGCCTTTGTTTGTCAAAAAAAGGCCTTTACTGAATTACATAATCCTAGGAGATCCCATCTGAACAACCTACAATGCAAATCTAAACTATTCCAGTAACAATCATTCAATTCTTCAAGTTGCAGGCTTGGTTTGTAGCTTTACTCTACAGTTTGACACAGCACATTATACAAAGACAAAGTGAGGGATGTGTGAAAACAAAGAGTAGATAAAATACTCCCCTTTGAGATACGATAAGCACGGCAGCCTAACTATAATAGCCTTGTGAAGAATTAGAAAACATATGTTATATAAGGCAAAGATAGTTATGTACATGACAGAATATTGACTGGAGGATAGTTGTCACTGGATTCTTATCAATTATAAAAAAATGAATGAAATCTCTGTTGAGTGGGAGTGTTGAGTTGTGTGCGCTATGATCAAGGCCATTAAATATAGGAGTATAGTCCAAACCTCAAACAGTCTAAGCACCAGCTCAGCATCCCCGATGGAGTGGCCAATGGGTAAAGTGGTCTGTTTGAGCTCCTCCTGTATGGACAGCAGCCACTCCCTGGCCCCCTCCACCTGGGTCTGGGTCTGGCTGTGGGACTCGATGCGCTGCTCCAGACATTTGATCTGGTCCAGCACCATGGTGGACACTCTGATGGGGGCAGCATGAGTTGTTGGTCATAAAAAGAAAATGGGTGAGATAGGGGTAGTGGGAAGTGGTGGTGGGAAGTGGTGGTGGGAAGTGGTAGTGAAGATTTTTGTCGATGATCCAGAGACTGGGTGTGTGGGGGGTGGGTAATGTGCTTGAAAAAAGAAATTATTTTTGATAAAATCTAATGTTTCAAAGAATGTCAAAATATTGGCTTGATGAAGCTTATAAAGAATCTTGAATTTTGAATCATAATGATGTAGATTCTAAAGTATGCATCAAATTTGGCATCCATTAGTTGAGGAGTAGTCAAACTGCCACTTGTGGTCTACATGAGGCCCACAGCTCTAGCCTCGATAAAAATAAAACACTTGCTTTTACATGAAGTTCAATATGTCAATTTTTAGAATGTAATGTTTTGCTTGATGAATTATTTATTCTTTTTTTTTCATATCAACTGTGCTATCTACTCCTTCTGTGCAATAGAATATGCAGCATTTCTTCTAGTATTATGATAGCTAGATTTCACACCTTTTGTGTTCACAAGTAACCAAATGTGATCATCCTCAATTTGAAAATCTTTACGAAATATCAGACGCACAGACAGACCTACGGAGACAGACAGACAGACAGAGACAAACAGACAGAGACAGAGAGAGACATAACACGGAGATAGAGACAGATATTCAATAACGACCAACCTGTGGAACTCTCTCTCCAGCTCGTCCAGTTTCTGTTGCAGCACAGGTTGGTCAGGTGTATGTAGAGTGGGTCCAAACCCCTCCCCTCTCTCCCGCGTCTCCTTCACCAGTGATTCAAACATCAGGATGGAATTGCTTAAACTCTGCAAAAAACACAAACAATATTTGTAAGTCTTACCCTAGTCAGCATGGGGATAAAAAAAAATCTAGGCATCAATTAGGCTGGTTGATGAGTACCCCATTGTAAGAGCTTTACAGCACTCTGTGCATTTAGTGCTACATGAATTGATTATTACATTATTACATATCATCTTGATTAGCTCTAAACCAGAGTATCTTTTATAACATTGTTAAGAAATTTCCCTGATCATTATCATACATCCATCCCATAATCCTACCCAAATCATGTACTGCATGAGGCTATCTACTCTCATGGTCAGGATTAATCATAGGAGACAATATTTAACATTGTCCATAATACACTTGATCATTTCCCAACGTATACATGTGTTCACATATAATATCTCTACTAATAAGTAGCTTAATGAAGGTGGCAAGCCTTGAGAAATATCATTACCATTCTAAGAAAAGAAAAAAAAAAATTTCACATGGCCAAAGAAAATATAACTGTTGGAATGAAAAAAAAAATGATACTGACAAGTTGCACTTACGTGCCCAGAACAAAACAGAGTGAATTCATTGACACATACTAGTGATCACGGAGTATTCAGATGCTTTTCTTTCATCATTTTGGCATGTAAGACAGCAGGGAAGGTGTATGTACATGTGCATGGATGTTTGCGTGATGTTTGGTGTGACTCTGTGTGTGTGTGTGTGTGTGTGTCTCTGTGTGTGTGGGTGTGTGTGTGGGTGGGTGTGTGGGTGTGTGTGTGTGAGGTTGTGTATTATAGCATTGTATTGAGATATGTGAACTTGCGTAAGCTACAAAGTCCCCAAGAGTAAAGTGAACTCCAGAATTTTGTCTCCGGATCAGCCAACCCGTATTGAACCCATTTCTAATGTTCGACCTTGGAATCAGAAATAAAAGAAATAAAGGGTCCCACCTTGAAAGTCTTGAAGTGTTCTTCCAGCACGTCAATGCTTGGGTCACTGGGCAGCTCCATGACAGCACACTGAGCCTCAGTGTCCTTGCACCATCGATCCACCTTCAGGCAGTCGCCTTCAAACCGCTTCCTGGCTGACTTGCAGTCCCGCAGGTGACTCTGCTGGGACTTCAGCCTCTGCATCAGGGTACTGTGGGCATCTGTTAGCTCTGGGAATAGGACCAAAGAAAACAGAAGAGAAACAAGAGATTTTTAAAAATTTCAACAGAATTTGATTTCGATTGGTCTTTCACGCACGCATAAAAATTATCCTCTGTCTCACGAAGTTAGTTGATATAACTGAAGAAAAAGAAGAAGCAATTTAACAGGAAAAAGACTACTGATAACCTATGTCTCGATGAGATGGACCTTATTTTAACTTGGAAATTCAAACCATAACTGAATGGGTAGAAATAGAGAGATGAAATGTTGACAGGAAATATAAAGACATCAATGCAGCTGTACAATTCATAGCAAAAAAAGGCTTGAAAAGAAAGTTGTTTGCAAAATCAGGGAAATGAAATCATTACATGAGAAACTGTTTCATTGTTTCACTGAACCTTTAAATAAGCTGGGCCTATCAACTAAGCTAACCTTTGGATAAAATTGAGGCTATCAGCCCAGGCTACACAACACAGTCTTGATGGCTTTATTTCTTTTTGTGTCTATAGTCAGTCTTTTGGGATTTTTCTGACTGAATGTGATATACACTGTCTCTTTTTGAGATCTATGATCATGCCAGAAGTCTCTATCGTTGCTTTCCGCAGAACAAGCTAAGGTTATCTTACGTTCTTTTTAGCTTTTCATCGTTTTGAAGAAAGAAAAAAACCCCTGACTCCTCCAACCAATGAAATAATTTCTTTTAGTTGCAACGTCAAAACTTAAAGTAATTCTATCCATCATATTTGTTTAAAATTGAAATTAAACTTGTTGAAGGAAGCGGTTTCTAAGGGCAACAAAAAGAAACAATGTGACGGACAGATGATCGAATAGGCTTGAACCAAAAGTCTAGCTCCTAAAAATGCGTCAGTGGATCTCCCCCTGTATTACTTTTATGATTTCGATCAAACAGAAGGCATGTTATGCGATAAGATTGATAATTAAGTCCATCTAGAATGTCAACTAATGAGAAAGAGCTCTGAAAAAAAAAAAAAGTGGAAACTTCAACCTTGATTTTCTCTAATTTTTAACTCCATTTTTACTTTCTCGATCAGCAGCAATTTTGTAACTTCAATTCCATCACAATGGTTCTAATCAAGATATCTAAATAATTCAAAAAGCAAAATGATCAGGAAAGACCTTTTTAAGGTAGGACACTCAATTTTGTTTGTTTTTTTTTATTTTCCCAAAGTGACGGTACATAGTTGATTGATCAATTAATCACACTCAATATAATTTGGGCTGATTGATCAAATCAAAAGGCATAAAATAAGGAATGACCGCTGAAAAGGGACAGGATAACAAAAACAAGACATGATAGAGAGAGGTTTAGGGGCTCCACAACATTTCTCTTTAAATTCCTGGGGATTTAAACATAAATAGAACCATATAATCACTATGTTTTATTTTGTTATTTTAAACAATGTTTAGAACAAATTGAGTACTGATTAGGTCCAGATATCCAAAGGAAAATGTAGCTGGTTAAAGTTGATGGACTCTATTCACCTTGGACAGAGTTGTCTATTTGCACCCTGTCCTCCTCCCGTGCCCCCTCCAGCAGCTGCTGTGCCAGGGCTTTCACTTCATTGATCCTCTCTGACTGGTTCTGGGTCTTGGCTAACAAACTCTGGGTGATACAGGCAACAACAAGGCACATAAAAATCTCTTCCCTAACATTTTTTTTAGATAAAAAGGAGAGGAGGGAAATCTGAAATAATAATAACAGTCAAACACTTTTGAAACTACCTAAGAATCAAGACTGCAAGGAAAAGAGCTTGACCAAAATCAGTCATAATATTTAGTGATAGTTTTCCATGACAGCAAAAGTAAGCAATCCATGTCAAATTGTAGCATAGCTACCAGTTAAATTTCATTTTAGGCAAAAAAAATGTTATGTTATATTATCAGAGTTCACATTTTATTTCCTTCCCCACAACGCTCAAGTTGGCTATGTTACCTTTGCCTTATCTAGCTGTTTGTCCACATCAGATGCCAGAAGTCTCTGGGTGTCAAACTGGTCAGCAGCTGCATCCGTGTCACCAACCCATGTCATTACTTTGTCACGCCGCTCTTCAAACTCCTTCACAGCCCCCAGCTTCTCCTCCAGCCCCTGGCAGTTGTCTGTGACGTCACTGTACATGTTGTTATGCCTACTCTGCACTGTGGCCCACATGATTTCCACCCTTTCTCTCTCCTTGGGTGGAAGGTCTCCCATGAGGGACTGAACCTTTTCACTGGCTGAGTCCAAAGTCTGTTGTTTCTGGCTGAGCTCTGATTCCAAGGTCTATAATAAAAGAAAAGTCAAAATTTTGAGTGATAATTTTATTCTCTTCATGGCAAAAAGACTCACAGAGGCTTTCTGCACAACCATAGCTGATTCTCAAGTAACACACAAAAAATCACTGATATTAAAATGGATAAATTCAATTTTTTTGAAAGATTAAATCTGCATGTTTATCTTTATTTGTCTTGAGAAACCATATAAACAGTAGATGGAAAAGTGCAAATAGTAAGAGAAGATGGAAGATACAAAACAAATGTTCATTCGAAAACGAGCCGGTCATTTTAGTTTAGCGTCTTGTCTTCAAATACAAAAAAAGCAACTATTTGTTCAAGTGTGAAAAACCAACCCCAATCAATGCGATGTAATGTAAAACAAAAGAATAGTGTTCCCCACAAACAGTTTTAAAGATTTCAGTTGAGAAAAAACACATTCACAATGGATAGACAAAGCACAAACTTCCAACTTCCACTCTGATCTCAAGGGGACAACTCTATACACATACCTTCAACTGGTCAATTCTGTTCTCTAAGGCCTGTCGATCATACCCCAGCCCAGCATCCAGCTCTGGGTCAAGCTGGCACGAGTCTAGCCAAGACAGGTACTGGTCAGCCTCTTCCTTGATGGCGTCCAGGTCAGCACCCAAGGCCACGTAGGCCTGGCCTTTACGCTGCAGGCTGCTCTCCAGCTCCCCATGCTGACGCTCAAGACCCCTGCCCAACAGATTAAATACCAATTCTTTGAATTCTATTTCATGGAATTTTGTACAAAGTAACGTAGATACTCCTATAAGGAGCAATGTCAGAAATTTCTCAAAGAAGAAACCCCTCAGAAAAGTGTTTCAGCCCTTAACTCTTGACACTATTAGGGAGGCATTAGTGTGGGTTGGATCACATCTCAGTCATGAATCCTAGATAATTTCTTGCTGCCTTTTTAAATTATTGTCACTGGTGGGATCTTAACACTGCCTTTCAGTAAATAAAGTGAATTTAAACACCCCAAATGTTATTCCATGGTGAAGGGTTTGTTGGGTTGGGTTTTTTTCTTTCACAGGAAGACTTGGAATATCCAGGTGTAAGCTGCGGGTAGAGCTGTGCCAACGTGGGTAAAACATGAAATACTATATTGACAAACGGAAGAACTGGCAGAGCAGTAGGGGAAAAGAGTTGATTGATGGATGGGTGGATGTACAAACAAACAGAAATACAGGGAGACAGACAAACAAACACATAGATAGACCGATGGAATGATGGATGACTAGAAACACATGCAGACACAAAGCTAGAGAAACAGACAGACGGATGGATGGATGGATGGATGGATGGATGGATGGATGGATGGATGGATGGATGGATAGGTAAACCCACCTGATCCTGTCCTCTACCAGCTCCACATCGTGCTGGCTCAGCTTAGGCCCCAGCTCCGCCGCCTTAGCCTTCAGGTCGGCCACGTCACGCTTCTTTCCATCCACATCGTCCTTCAGTTTCTGTGAAAAGAAAATAAGAAGAGAGCGCAGAAGCTTTAATATCGAGGAGATAGAATACTGATTCTTTCCCTCTGAAAGGTGGGAAAAGAAAGGAGAGAAAATTAATCTGTAAAATGTAGCAATATGGAAAGTAATCAAAATTTTCAATGCAAACTAATTCATGTCCCTATTTCCTTGTCATTGTTAGTTTTCTGCATGGACGTGAATATGGACCAGCCATGTGGTAATGTGAAATCACATCAGTGTGGCCTCAGATCCCAGCAAAGGAAAAAGACTAGATACCACAAAAAAGAGATAAGAAGGGACAGTTGAAGTCCAGTTGAAAGTTGTCAATAGCAGATATTCCACAAGAGGGTCTGTTAAAGAAACATTAACGATACAAGTAGGTACAGAGGACGACTGTCTAATGCAACCCATTTCGTGAAAATTTAAAAGATTACTGATATTTTTTCTTATGCTGCTTCACTTACATCGACTGACACAATGAGATGAAGTATACTATCGATCTCTGTGTGTGTGTGTGTGTGTGTGTGTGTGTGTGTGTGTGTGTGTGTGTGTGTGTGTGTGTGTGTGTGTGTGT
>JBCIKM010038052.1:0-15922 GCA_039654465.1 Melibe viridis
TCATCTTACTTTCCTCTTGGGCGCCTCTATGACCCTAGTGTGTCGTGGTGCCCTAAAACCACCAACAAACAAACAAATACCACTATCACACATACACGAATTGCTCATTAGATGAATATTTAGAGTATATTCTTATGTCTCTACATTATTTTGTTTGCTTTGGAATGAAAAAAACTTTCATGACTTGACCCTGTGTTGAAAACGATTTTTAAAGATTCTATTTTTTTCCTTTTTATCTTTACTTTATATTACTGCCATAATAATAGAAGAAGAAAAAAAAAAGTCCCATAGTCCCAATCAAATTTTTCAATTTATATATTTTTAACTAATGCCATCTTCAACTTACCAATTTCTCTGAAAACTGCCATTCAATGCCCAAGAGCAGCACAGTATATCTCTTCTTTTGTACAATTATAATGCAGTAACAGCCCCATGGCTGTAAATGGAAATTGTTGTTGTTGTATAGAACTGCAGTACTGGTTGTGTGTGATTTTTAAACAAAACAAAAAAAAAAAATGAATGTGCATATTGCCTCTCATTTTCTAAAGCACTGCATGTATTATACTATGTATAGTATGTCATTTTTATATACATACTTCTATTTGAATATTATTACCCAAACAACTATTATTATTAGCATAGCATTACTATACTGAGCCACAAAAATAATGTACCACCTACATTAAATAGGTGGTGTGTTATTTTTGTGGCTCAGTATATGTTTGCCCAGTCCCAAAATATACACTGTCGAATGGATATAAAAATGGTGTATTTTTCTTTGTATTCTCCCTTACTGCCTTGTTTCCTCCCCTGTAGAGCTATCACTATCCCAGTTTTGGTATGATTAAACGTGTGACTATAACACAACTTATGAAAATAAACTATGGAGAGATAAGCAATGCTCAGCAGTTTTTTAAAGTTTTATTTATTGCTTGTTTGTGTCTTGATTTGTCAGCAACAAGGATCAATTGCTCCATTGTAGTTTGGATGAATCCTATTCAAATTCCAGGCAGGTCAGGAAATAATCTTTGACTCTCTCTTTACTTTAAGCTAAGCCTGTCATCTTCCTTTTCTCCAGCACCTCACAAAAACATTTTACTGAGCCATGATTTACCTGATGTCACTTTTTATTTGGAGGTCTCCTTAACACTTTTGGTTCCTTTTTAAATTTACATTTAGAATATGATCAAATCTTAAAGGGCCAAGGTAAGTCCAACTTCGTTTGAATGTCAGATCTGTTAGTCAATGAAACATCATGACTGTAGCAAGTAAACAATGCACATAAAGACACATATAGAGCAATTCAAAAGAGTGATGTCTCCGCTCAGCGCATTGCTCTGTGGCTCCAATGAAAAGGTGTCAGACTCCCATCCTGAAGAGCATGGATTTGAATCCCGCTTATGCCATCGTGTTAACCATATAGCAGCACTGTACTACAGCTGACAATTAAGGTGCCCCGGTCTTCTCTTGGGACCGACCTTAAAAATAAACTTCTGCTTTTGGATTAATAGAGAGGATTTTATTTATTTAATAAAGACGAGTATCAACACACACACACACAGAGGACACACCACTGTGATCAACTTTATAGCAACATTATATATGCCTATATATTTGTTGAGGAAAACTAAGGACTTTCTAGTGCCCTTGGTGTAAAGTGCCCGGGCTGAGGTAATCAGTGGCCGCATAGTTCTATGCAAATAAAGAGAAGTGACCATTGGTTTAGTGGCACTATATGGGCAGGAAAGGCAGCAGAAAGCAGAACAAGTTAGCAGTTTGGTTTGGTCTGTGAGAGAGAGCAGAGGAGAGAGTGGTGGTGGAAAAAAGTAGGATGATATTATTAATGGAAGTGGAAGACAAAAAACTCTAAGTTGAGCCCTCCGAAGATCTCCATCAACGGACTGCATGCATGCACACAAACATTCTTTAATAAGAGTGCAAGCAAGTTTTCGTACACATGGATTTGTAATTTATTTCTTGGAATTTGAGAAAACAAACAAGACATGATTTTAAAAAAAAACCCAACAATCTATAGAAATAAAACATTCAAATACAAGAACTTGTATGACACAACAGGCGGAATCCTGGTACCAAGACAGCATGGCCAGAGTTCAACAAGACTGTCACTCTCACCATGGAAGTTAAGAAGATTATGATTAAAGCAACATTCTATTTTGGCTTCATCTTGTTTTTTTCTTGGTGCCATCATTACTTGACAGGAGTTATGAAATAGAATGATGGCATTACAGCTTTCTTGTACTCGGGTGATAAAAAAAAAAAAGCATTATTAAATATTATTATCATTTTTATCAGTATTATGTCTCACAGAACAGAAAAGAGAATTGATGCACTTAAACCAATGCCTCAACTCACATTTTCATTCACACTCGTCATGATAAATATTAGTTACAAAGACAAAACCCAAACTCAATATTTTTTCAACAATATTATTACATTTTTTGGGTATGAATGAACTTAATGTTTTCTTCGAGTATGGTAGATTGTCACCATAATAAAAAAAAAGAGTCATATTTAAACCATAACAAGCTCTAGACAATTAGTAAAAATTGAAACTGAACAAGAAAGGGCAGAAGAAAAATAATAAAAATAAATGCCAACCTAGCTGAACAGTAACACATTTTTCTGCTCAATAATAAAATGTCTTGTGTTATTTATATGGAGGCTTTCATCTCTATAAAACAACAATAAGAGCTTGCCATTACTAGAAAATATTAACATTTAATATGAAATGAAACAGTAGTTCTAAATATGTCATTTATTTCTTATTAAAGACCTGCAAAGGTATTAAGCCCAATACTGAGAACATGGCACTTAAATTAATTAACTTCTCTCTTTGTGACCAAAGTCAAAATATTTTTCATCCACTGAAACCTAAACTGCTTTCCTCCCACTCTCACATGAAAAGAGAAATCTCAAATCCTTGCTCAAGATTCAAAAACAAAAAACAACACCATAACATGCATCAATTTTCGTAATATAAATCTACATCTCCTTCTTAACTCTGCTTTATCAACCTGAAAAAGAGTCGCCATAGTAATTCAGCTGTTTTACAATTTCCTGTGTTTCTACAATGGAAGCCCTGCCCGCAATGTTGGGAATAATGGAAGAGATTTGGAACACGTCTCCAAAACGAACCTTTGAACTTTGTTTTTCAGTATTAAAAAAAACAACTTCTGGCAGAAGAGTTCTCATGTCATTGTTCTCGATGGGACTGAAACCCCATGATGAAGAACCTCTCTATACCAAAGTCACATGACCAGACAAGTTGTTACACCCACAAATGCAACAAAGCACTATTGACAACCATCAGCATGTCACAGAGCTGCAAGATTTGCCACCTGGCAAAGTCATTCTTCATGGTTTTCCCGATCACTTCACACTCACTATACTTTCCCATTCTATAAATGCAGCACTACACACAACGGTCAATAAATACATGGATTACAACGTGCAGAAGGTAATGAAAAGAAAGTTACAACAAAGTAACTATAAAAGACAATGAAAAATCATTACCTCATTACAGAACAGGCTCTAAAGACAGCTGTAGTTGTAGCAAGAAAAGATAAAGATGAGATATAAAACAAAGGCTATTCTACTCCTTACCAGGCTTTCCTCTAACAAAATCATCACATCTCATTTCTTCACGGCCCAGGTAAGCATAACTGCATTTGTGGTAAAGTTTTTAAATAAAAAAGAATATTTACATCATTTCAACCAAGTAAGAAGGAAATTTTCCAAATTTGGTGCAGAGAAATTAGTGGATGGAATTCAGAGAGCCCCGCACACACTAGGCAGAGCTTGGGTTTCCCCTCTGGGCTGCTGTTCCTCATTAAGATTTATATGATCTCTGTGCAATTTTTAAGATCACGACTCAACTCCTCCACCCAGTGGTAAATCGGCTCATTGATCTTTCTCAATGATCTGATACCATCAAGGCAACAGCAACTATTGTTTGGCTTAAAATCGAGCAATACCCCTGATGTATTGCTCATCACGCCACGTAAGATTAAGCACGGTGGACTGATCATCTGCTTGTCTTCATTTCTTGGGATCCGAGTTTTTCCCAGCTCCTGTCCTGACACTGCTAAGGCTGTATGAAGGGATGAGGATAACAAAAACAACACAGTCTAAACTCCTTCATGCTCAGGTTAAAAAAAACAAAAACAACCCAAACATCAAACATTGTCGATCATCCCTTGTATCCTAATCTATGAAGCTAAAAACCGCAACAACAACGCAACCCAACAAACAAAAATACCTTGGCAGCAAAACCCACTGACGACCATAAAGGTAAATAAAATCACCTCCCATTTCATGCAAGACGAGAGTGACCAAGGAAAAAAATTATGAGGAGCCTTGTTTTATATGCAGATTGTTACGAAATTAAAACTCAATAACTATTTCCCATTCACCCTCAACCATTGCCTCTAAGTACTAAATATCTCACTCGCATTTAGAAGAAAGCATTCATGTCTATCAACCAGACCATACCAAAAGAATCTTTTTTCAACTACCTAAAACTGTCATAGAAAAATATCTGTGTAACTTTAATGTGTATATATTGTTTTAGAAACAGCTTAATATGAAATTAGAATGAGCCCTTACCGTAAAGCATTTGAGAAAAAAATAAGAAAGACAGAGAGAGGGTAGGAATAAAAATGAGAGAGAGAGAGAGAGAGAGAGAGGAGAGAGAGAGAGAGAGAGAGAGAGAGAGAGAGAGAGAGAGAGAAAGAGAGAGAGAGAGAGAGAGAGAGAGAGAGAGAGAGAGAGAAAGAGAGAGAGAGAGAGAAAGAAATAAAAGATAAAAATTGAGAATGAGACAGGTGGTGTACGTTACTTCACTGTTCCTGAGCGTTTCCAAGTGCTAACCTTGGGCGATATCCTCATCTAATTCCTCACATCATTTCAAGACAAGATTCAGGGCAAGATCCACTGCTGCAGCCATCCCTAACAAATGATGCTGCAAACTGAAAACCTCTCACTAACAATGATGCTGCAAACTGAAAACCTCTAACAAATGATGCTATAAAATGAAAACCTCTCACTAACAAATGATGCTATAAAATGAAAACCTCTCATTAACAAATGATGCTGCAAACTGAAAACCTCTCACTAACAAATAATGCTGCAAACTGAAAACCTCTCACTTCAAGTAGGACAGGAACTCACCTTTACGGTTTGCAATATCAATTCTACAGACAAAAATCTCAATACAGCTTTCATTTCTGAACACAGCGTTGTTGTTCTCTAACAAAAGTGAAATGACATCATGTAATTGTATTTGACCCATGAGTACAAATTCAACACAAAAATTACCATAATTCTCGGACTATAAGTCGCGACTTTTTTCTCCAATCATCAACCCTACGGCTTATGGTACCTAGCGGCTTATGCTAGGATTTTTTTGTCAGTCGGTTGTCCCAAGTATTAAAAGTTAATTTCGTCTGCAACATTTGAAGAGCTCATGTTTGATCTAGAGCCTTAACTAAAGGAAATTTCAATAGATTCAGAACACTCTACTGATTTTGCCCACTCGAGAACATGCCATAGCCTGCTAAACAGGAGACTAAAAGAGTTTTTAGAATCAATAGTCGAGTCATTCTAAAACAGCTTCAGTAGATTGGTCGAGTATGTTATATGAAACCCTGTATGGTTACCATAACTAGTGATTTTGGGAAAGAAGAAACGTCGTACGACAGCTGTAAGTATACGGTCGGGTAAATTGAATTATATCCCCGAACAGCGCCTTAATTGAGTTGGAACTCTTTTCACACGGAATACAATTAATGGCTCTCACTGTCTGTTTCCAACCATAACAAAAAGAGTAGAAGCAAACAAAATCCGAGCAATGCGTAAACTTATCAGTAGTTTATTTCATGCCGAAAAGAGATTACATTATCAAAATATTACGTAGTCCGCTAAAATCCTGATTCTTTACAATAACGGATCAGAATTCTCGTCTCCATTTTGTTTGTTTACAACAAACGTTATCTTGTGTCTATACGGCTTATAGCCTGATGCGGCTTACATTAGGAAAAAATTAATTTTTTCTCCAAATTTGGGGGGTGCGGCTTATAGTCTGAGAATTACGGTAGTGGAGAGCAGTTCAGTTTTTGTAAAGATAGCATGACCATACTTACTCTCAAACTTTTGTTGGCAATTAAAGAAGCACATTCCTTGCAAAATCAGTCTCCCTTTAAGCCTGTCACTCGTCTTTTCACTGAACAGATTAACACTCAATATATCATGGAGTCATAAATAAACCAAACCATCTTGCAATTGAGCACTGAGAACCACATTCACACACACAGGCACGCACACACACAAACTCATACATACACACACACAGAGTCATATCTCCCAAGCAATTATCATCAATTGCATCTTGGTGGTCCTCTGTCAAAGGGACTAACGACGTTGCCAACACAACAGTCATTATAACTCTTCCTTCTTGCGACGGGTATCTGTTCACAAAGAATAAATAGAAAGCAGAAACTTTCAACAAGAAGAAATTCAATCTTTAACTCGAGTAGTAAATCAACATTTATTTTTGACACAAGCTGAAATAGCCCTACCATTCCAACCCTAAAGTAAAAATGTTATTTCACACCCCCTCCCTTATGAACTATCACAACCACTCTTCCGCCTTTCTTTTTTCAGCAGAAACGTTTACAAACAAGCCACTCCCTCCCGCCTCCCTTCCTACATTGAGTAGTGCATAGGCACTGAAGTTGCCCATGCCATTTATCAGAGTAATGTGAAACCTCTGCCTGTATCTCTGGCCAACCCAAGAGATGTGTCATTGATGTTAGTATGAATAATGTGCTGGTATCAGTTTTCTCCTTTTCAAGAGTATTTGCCTAGGTCTCTGGAAAAACTTAAGTTAAAAAAAATGAAAGACAACATCTGTAATATGTAAAAATCTATATGTAATATGTAATAATCCATTAAACCATTCACGTTGTGCCAAATCCACAGTGTGTGCTCTGAAGCGCTTTCAATGGCGTTACAACAAATCGGTTAAGGTTGATGGAACACCATGCAAAGCTGCTGGTAGCAATGACCGCACTATGCACAGATGATGTTTCCTCAAAGGACTATTCTTAACCGTCTGAGAGTCCAGAGTATGTGGTCAGAACGTCACTTGTTTTCCTGCATTATATCTTCTCTCTTTTCAGGGATGGTTTTCAATTTGACATTTGATCAATGAACACATTTTTAATGATTCTTTGTAAAAATTTTCCCAATCTAACAAACTGGATGAGCTGATGGTAACCAATGAGTTAAGATTATTTTATTTTTTTAATGAAAAATAGCGTCAACACACGAGTTTTGTTTACAAAGGAAGGAAATGGAAATCAGGAATATTGGGAAAAGATATTTCAGGGGATTTGAATTGTTTCCAAGCCACATGAGAATAACAACCCTTACATGCCATGACACTTTGGTGACATCGGCCAATATCAACCTGTGATAGTCGTAGGGTTAAAGCACACTAGGTTAAGGAGGTGGACTACTGACCAGAATGTGAAGAAATATTTGGAGGGTCGTATTCTATCTGGCTCTTTGTATCGGTATGGTAGATCTCGTCCCATAGTACTTTGACCTCGTAGTCGTAATTCTTCCACTCAGGCACAATTCTCATGGCTGCTTTCAGCTTGGGCTCTTTGGTCAGTGGGTTGTTACACTGTGTGGGGGTGAAAAGGTGGTGGGGGGTGGGGGGGGGGGGGTGAGGAAGGAAGCAACAAAGGAAATGAATATCAATACGGTATTCGTAATTGTAATGATGACAACATTGATGATAAGGACTATGATGATGATATTTGTTATGATGATGTCAAATACATTGTTCATAAACCACTTTGATGACAATGATAATGATGATGATCATGATCATGATGATCATGATGATGATGATGATGATGATCATGATGACCATGATGATCATGATGATGACGTCGATAAATCATGGCAGATCTTTTCATAAAAAACAATTTTTATCATGCCTATATTTTTTTCTATGAATAAGGAATACAAATGATAATGATTACAATGATTGTCAGGATGACAATCAGGGGACTCTATTTTATACAGTTCCATCCAAAACAAAGATCCACGATTTGAATTTGTTTTGTTTTATTTCGTTATCCTTATCCCTCCATATTGCCTTAGCAGTGTCAGCTCCAAGGAGCTGGGAAAGAAATCTGGATAATAAGAAATGAAGACGTCTTCCTGTTTTTTTTTCTTCCTTTCCCTCTACGGCTTTGACTCACCTCGGCGCTGTGTCTATACTATTTTGCTATTCATTTTCATCTATCACCGGTGCCTGCTGCTCTTCTCTTCACTTACTAAATCTACGGTCTTGGCCTGAGGCTTGCTGTGTTCACTGCACCAAGTCTCACAATAAAGCCACTCTTGAGGCAATGATTTAATGGCAACCTGGAGGGGGAAAAGCAAAGACAGAATACTTTATTCACCACAAATAGGGGAATTCGTCTTGCATTCTCATCTCACATAGAAAAAGATCCAAATTTTAAAAAAATATTACAAATAATAGACAAAAATAATACGTATTATATAAGATTAAGAATTCCTTTCTTTTTTAAAAAAAAACAAAAAAACAAAAGAGAAACTTTTCCAAAGCATTTTTCCCAAAGGATGAAGTGAGTTTGTGACAGATAATTTCATATGCTTCTTTCAATTTTACTTAGCTTAAGAATCAGGAACAGATTTCTTTTTTTGCCCAGAAAATTGTGCACCATAGACCAATCGCTGTCTGCCAGACTAATCATACAAGCAATACATCCCTGCCAAAAAAGCTACGTCATTCTGTTTCACAAACTAGACAAAAAGTTACTTATTTCCCAACTTTCTTTTTTAAAAAGAAACCTGTTTCAGACATATGTAAACTTGAAGCTGAGAACAGAAGGCTACCTTTAGAAATTCTGACCAATTACAAAAATATGAAAAGAATGGATCAAATTAGCAAAGGTCATTAGAGATTCAGGATGATGAAGGTCTATAGGTGTTGTGTACTTATGCAGGCTTGGCCCTCACCTCAGGGGATATTTGCAAAAACTTCCTGACTGGATGGGGGTATATCATAGCTAAAGTTGGCAGACTTACCAACCTTTAGACCCTCCGCCCAAATAGGGACATGTTTTCTTTAAACAGAGGTGAAATATACATCCGGTATATCATGATGTATGTACCTGTTGTATCATGACGAACATACCTGGTGTTTCATAATATATGCACCTTGCGTTTCATATCACATGCACTTGGTGTATCATAATGTAAGTACCTAACGTACTTGGCGTATCATGACGTACATACCTGGTGAATCATGTTGTTGGGCAGATCCTGGTCTAAGTTTGCCAGACTGTTGGGGTCCTGACTCAGCCCTTGGTACTGCCCTCGCAGTCGATCCCCAGCAGCGATGCGACGGAAACGCTTCAAGTCCACCACATATAAGGCACTGTGGGCGTATTAAATTATGTAGTTTGTCAACGGTAAAATGTTTTTTTTACATAGAAACAAGGAAACCCTAAAGCTACTAACAAGCATGGAAATAGGAGTGTATGTATGAATCATACAGGGATTAAGAACAAGGTAACAGAATTTAGGCAAAAGATGGGAACAGTAGGTAATGTATAATAGGTAAAAGATAAGAACAGAACATAATAGAAATTAGGCAAAAGATAGAAATAGTAGGTTACAGAAATTAGGCAAAACATAGAAATAATAGGTTACAGAAAATAGGCAAAAGATAGGAACAGTAGGTAATAGAAATTAGGTGAAAGACAGGAATATGTCAGGTTTTTCCAAAGAGTGGGTTCAAATTCAGTTGTTATTCAAATACTCACACTATCATTACGCTTTGACTTCTTACCTAATGTGATATCTTCTTCCTGCCAAATGACTTTTCCAGTAACCTGAGTTCCAAAATCTGTTAGAGAGAAAAGGCAAGAAAAAAAAGTTTTAATTGCTTTAGTTGGCAGAGTTTCTATATTTGTCATTTTTGTTTTTGGTCTTAAGCTTCTAAATTCTTTAGTCTTTTGTCAAATGGTATGAAACACTACTTTGGAAAAAAAGAGAAAAAACTCTGATCGGTTTCTGCATTCAGGTATTTTTAGTCGTTCAAATTTGCTGACATATTAAAGCCATAGTAAATGACAAAACACGATGGCTTTTAAAATGCAAACATTCAAACATTCTACTGATTAATTTTTTTTGGCAGGAAAAGTTCTTAACCATGAGTTCAGTGTTATATTCACTATATGTCATTGTTCAAATATATATTTTAATCATTTGATTTTAAACTGCATCTTGTGGTTGACTTTGACCAATACTGAAAGGCCGCCCTACCTGAATCCGTCCATCTCTTTTTTACTATCACAAAACGGAGTGTAGCCATAAGGTGCACCACCAAGGTCAAGGTCATGCAGCTCCTGAAGGTCAGCCCTTACAATCTGTGGAGGTCATGGAGGAAAAGATAAGATTCACTTGTCAATTAAAGGAGCACTTTTCTTAAAAAACAACAATATCTTAAAATTGCAAACCAAATGACTTTGAAGACAGAGACAACAAGACACAATGATCCCCCATATAAGGACAAAAAGATAATTTTTTTTATCCTTCTCTTAATCCCAAAACACGACACTATTGGGAAAAAAAAAACCACCGCATCATTTAAAGTGTAACTAAAAATGCAAGCAATATCCATCACTTTTGCTGTGATTTAGTAACTTCCTACTAAAACGATACCCCAGCTTATCTTCCATCTCGAATTAACTGTAAGAAACTTGAAAAAAACAAATAAATAAAATCAAAAAACCAAATGATCATCTTTCCACAAGCATTCCAGCTCTCATTTTGTGCTGAAAACTTTAACTCCACAAGAATTCATGTCAAACACGCACCTGATCTGCATCCACAAAAATAATTTTCTTGACATCCAACGGGAATAGCACATCCAAAAATAAGATTTTATAGCTGAAAAAAAAAATAAAAAAAATAATAAAGCATGCTTATGTGGAAAGCCATTTTTTATTTGCAAGAATTACACACACTTCAAAAAAATGAATTTAAATAATACCTGCATAGCAGGTACATCTGTCCTAATTTGAAAAAAGATGATTTTATATTGAAATAAACATTATTCAACAAATAAAAAGGCCAATTGTTAATAAATGAAAAAAAAAACAACTAATAATTGCTCCACCTTGTTCTGATTTTCAATGCATTTGTTATTTGATACATTGTGTTTTGAATGTGGTACAGCAAATTTATAACTTAATTAGGTATCTAGAAAGTATTTGCAATGTTTGGATTCCAGTACATGGTTTTGTTTTGTGGTCGTCCTTTTCACCTAATACTTATCTATCTTGAGGCAGATGTGTAGCCTTGTCAGATGAAATAATGTTAACCCACCACTCCTCTACTGTGTTAGGAGTCGAACATGGAGCGTTGTAGAGCAGATTACAGCCTACTCACCCCCAAATAATTCTCTGCTTCTCCTTCTGCTGGTTCAGCCAATGAGGCCATTTGTACTGGACCAGTTCATATTCAAATCCATATTCTTGTGCCATGTGAGGGATAAAGTCCTGTAAATGGCAAATTACAAAAACAACTCAGTTAGTCTGTCCATTAATCGTCTTTCCATAGCATATTTTTTTTAAAAATAAAAAAAGGAAGTAAGAGCAAAAAGGTCCGGCAAACAGGATATTAATCACAGAAAATCTTGTAATACTCAAAACTGTAACATTCTTTTACAAAAAGCTCTCTTCATTGAAACTTTTTTTTCCTCAAAAGAAACTGCTACTCTCAACTAATAAACCCTTTTATATTCTCTTTTCATTTAACTTATGGTAACCCTTTTAGATTTTAAAATTCAATCCCGGACAAAAGTATCACAGAATTAAAAAAAAAAGAAGAAAAAAGTCATGGCTTGAAAAAGTAAATCATTAAGATGGTATTTTTACCTTAAACGATGGGGAAAGAAAATTTTTCAAAAACCAAAACTTCACTTTAGACTGGGTATTCTTCAAAACACTCAACATCATGATTCTGTGAAAGGAACAAAACAAAGCAAAACTCAAATAAATCATTGTAACATTATCTCCTCACCCTGTGGTAAATCGGCTCATTGGTCTTTCTCAATGACCAGATATCACCAAGGCAGAGTAACTATTGTTTGGCTTAAGATCGAGTAATACCCCTTATGCATTGCTCCTTACACCATACAAGATTAGACACGATGAACTGATCATCTGTCTGTCTTCATTTCTTTTGATCCACTGCTAAGGCAGTATAAAAGAATAAAGATAACAAAATAAAACATCTCAATGATTCTGTGAAAGAAAAGAAAGCACCAGGGTTGTTCTTTTTTTATTGTATCATAGTAAACACTGTGAATCTGTATAAAGATTTACACAACAATAATAATATATCATGGTAACATTCAACATCATGTTTCTGTAAAAGGAATGAACACAACAACATCAACTTTTCTATTTCTTACATTGTGTGGTTAGTATTCCTGAATTCATACCTGAGAAAACGCTCGTACAGATGACCTGAGGCCACAGAGAAAATATTAAGGGTACTGTCTTTCTCCTCTTCTTTTGTAGTGCCAGAGAATGTACTGAAATTTAAAAAAAAATAAAAAATACTGTGATGTGTATGTAAATATTTAAAAAATACAATACATAAAAAAAATTCTCCCTTTCAACAATCAAGAGATAAATATAAATTTAGTATAAAAGAAAAAACAAATGATTTCTTAACAGGCAAATAAAAAACTACCAACCCCCAAAAAGATTGTTGATGGGAGCAGCAATATTCAATTTGAGAACCCAAGAGGCAGTCCATTGGAGATTGCTTACGCCTTTAAATAAATACTCACTTTGAAATGGAATCCCATAATCCTCCAGTTTCACCTTCATCTTGCAACAAGCTGACATCTGCTTTCTCAGGCTTCTTGGATACCTGCGCCATGAAAAGCATTTACCGTCAACGAGGCTGTTTGGTCCAGGTGTCAACTTTTCAATGTCACATGATTTAGGTTTGCATTGTCAAGAAGGACATGGTATTTCAAAGCGTTTAAAGGATAATGATGACTGTAGATTCAACAATAAATCCCTCTCACTATATGATTGTATTGCTTTTGAATTGATTTCATTTGTATTTTTACGATCTTCTGACAAAATCATTAATCAGGTTATCAAGATACAGGCAATGTCAATGAAATTTGTCAATATACGTCATTTTGGATTTTTTTTATTGTAAAATGTTCAAGAATCCTTCATCCTAATACTCTGAAAATATCAAGCTTTAAAGATGTTTTATAGGTAAATTTTGAAGTTTCTCAAAATAAGATATTTAAATTCTACAAGATTTGTGGACTTTTGACAAATGCTATGAACTCAGACCTATGAATATTTATTACAAGTCAACTCACCTTGACCCTGATGGTTTTACTCTTGAAGCTGGTGATGGCGATGATGACATCAGACATTCCCTCGGGGGTGTCAGTGAACTCATGGCTGGAGACGGCAGTGAGGGTGGCACAGACGCACATAGGGATAGGAGCCAATGAAGAAATAAACATCGCATTTACAAAGGTTACCAGACACACCACTGAAATACCTTTTACAAAACTTTCAATATATTATATAAATTAAATCCATAACTTTTGGAGCTGAGGTAGTTTGAGAGAATTTTCGAACTTAAAAATGAGTGGTTTCAAAATTTGTCAAATAAGACATGTCTGGGTTTCCCATTGTGCCCTTCATATCACATTTAAACACACACACATACACACAAATGCAAATGCGTGCGTACACACACACACACACACACACATATAAAAAGTGCATCTTTGAAAACTAATAAAGAGATTTTTAGTAACAGTAAAACAACAGTATATCAAAGACCTGGGGCTGTAGGCACCCACCTTTCAATATCATAAATTTCACTGGAACGTCCATCTCGCAGACTGAGTTGCCACAAGCCTGGATTGGCCTTCAACTGGAAGTAGCCCTGACAAAGACGACAGCATAAAGTAAAGTATCAGCGTCATGAGTTTTACATATAAGAATTTACCTACTTGAGAATGGTATCCCCTTAATTCTTTCACTTTTTCTCTTGAAAACCATATTCATGGCATTTTACTGGTAATAGGAGAAAAAAAGATAACACATAGAGTTATGGACACATGGAATCATCAAATTAAACGCAAACCACCAGTATGACAATGGCAAGCTTGCGGCAGTTTAGCCAGTCTAATTGCAGAGTCCCGTAATTGAAATTGTAGGGAAATTTAAGCCCAATTTTGTTTGCTAGTTGACTCGTGGTGGTAATAAGGCACAATGACACAGGAGGGTCACAGAGGAGCACAACATAAAAGCAAGATGATAGAATTTCTTAAAAAAGAGAACAAATGAATAAATAAATAAATACATAATAAATATATAAATGAATGAATGGATAAAAAAATAATAAATGAATAAACAATAAATAGATAAACATATAAATGAATGAATAAATAAATAAATGATTAGATAGAAATAAATGAATAAATAAACAAATAAATGAATAAAGAAATGAATGAATAGATAAAAATAAAGAAATGAATAAATAAAATAAATGAATAGCTATAAATAAATAAATAAATAAATAAATATAATTCCCTTCATTAACTCCACATGTTAACTTGTTTCTAAGGTCGGCACCAAGGGAAGACTAGGACAACCCAGGCAGTAGCTACAGAGCATCACCACAGCTTGGTTGGCGCATCGGTGCTGGCAGGAATCGAACCCATGCTTCTGCATTGGGAGTCCAATGCCTTGCTCACTGAGCCACTGAGACCGAGACCGAAACCAATTTATCTCAGCTGCCAACGTATTGGTGGACTGGGTACTTTATAGTATAGAATGCTTCACAGAATTTCCTGGTTAGAGACAAAAAAATCCATTGGAGCTCCGAGAGCTGCGATATACTTACCAGATTGGCCATGACGATGGTGTCCACCAAGGGGACACTACTGTTGGTGCCCAGCACAAACTGCAGACCTCGAGGCGGCTGCATGCTGGTGGCGTCGTGGCAGTGACCTGCAAACGAAGCAGAGACGATGATCACAACAACTCGATCATGCCCATCATTATCCCCT
Organism: Melibe viridis; assembly: GCA_039654465.1. Classification (NCBI taxonomy): domain Eukaryota; kingdom Metazoa; phylum Mollusca; class Gastropoda; order Nudibranchia; family Dendronotidae; genus Melibe; species Melibe viridis. Next base: position 15,194 of record JBCIKM010038052.1, read on the forward strand.
GGCATCCTGATCTCAACTTTAATTTTTGTTAATTGGTAATTTCAGGGCAATGAATAACAAAACAAAACAAAACCATTATCCCCAAGCACCATGATCACAACGACAACAAAAAGAGATACTTTGTTGTCAAACACACAGGCTGCTTTACCTTCCAGTAACAAGTACTCCAGCTCAAAGTCAGCTACGACACTCCTCTCCACCTGCAACAACACACCACCAAATAAAACAGCATCAATCATGTGTTTGTGTTGTGTGTGTGTGTGTGGGGGGGGGAGGGAGGGGATTGGGGTGGGGGGTGGGTGGTAGGGAGGGCAGTTGGCTTGAGAGTGTGTGTGACAAGCCTAACATGGGGCTTGTATTCTCAAATGTTAAATAATATTAATATTAATAATAATAATAATAATCAAATAACATTTATACAGCACATTTCTTATAAATAAACAACTCAATGCGCTTTACCAACAAACAAACAAAATTAAAAAATTTTGTTTTAAATCTGCTAGTTGTCCTCAAGGGACATTCTACTGTAAAGGGCTAGGAAATTAATGATACCTGCAGCTTAGGGGAAAAGGGGAAGAGAGGGAAGAGAGGGAAGAGAGAGAAGAGAGAGAGAGAGAGAGAGAGAGAGAGAGAGAGAGAGAGAGAGAGAGAGAGAGAGAGAGAAAATAAAGAGAGGGAGAGGGAGGGAAACACACACGCAGAGAGAGAGAGAGAGAGAGAGAGAGAGAG
>JBCIKM010038163.1:0-15919 GCA_039654465.1 Melibe viridis
TTGAGGATTTCTGCAGCTGCACTGTACGAGTGGTAGAGCTCTTTTTTTTTTCTTTTTTTTTTTTTTTTTTTTTTTTTTTTTCCCCCCCCCCCCCCCCCCCCTGATTAAAGATAGTATTTGTTCTTTTTTTTCTCTGTGGAATAATATTTGTTATTCTCACTTTTTGTTTCATTCCCCCTTATTTCACCTTCTTTCACTACGACAGGCAAATTTGGCCTGGGCAGTGGTCGCAAGAAAGAGAAGCCCAAGCAGAAGGTGGTGCCAGACATGTACGCCAAGGGAGCGGTGGTGTGGGAGGTGCAGGTGGAAGACATGGGCACAGGGGCCTGCCAGTTGGTGGAGTGCCTGCTGGCCGTGGCTGCCGACACCATCGTGCTGCTGGAGCAAGCCAGCAAGGATGTCATCTTCACCATCCCCTGCAGCACCCTCATTGGATGGACCCCGCAGCCCAGCAGGTGACTATGATCAGTATTCATACACTTTGATAAAGAGGGAGAATTTGCTGTGATATATATAATTTTTTTTTTTTTTCAGCACTTGAGATTTAAATTTCATTTTTTACAGCTGATTCTAGTAATCAATGTCATTATAACGTATTAAAAGTGCTTCACCTTTGGTACCACCTTTGTTAGGGTTGGACTAATTTGTTTTAAAATTTGAATTTCTGATTTTTTTCTCTTATTTGGTTTGTCCCGAACCCTTAACATTTATTTTGTTTAAGTGCATGAATTTTTGTCAAGTGAACAATCACGCAAATTCAATTTTATGGGATTGTTTGACAGAGTCATTTTGCGCACTGGATGTGTTAAAAGGAATATTGAGCTTTCAAATGGATGAAAATCAATTAAACATAGAGTCTGAGGACATGTTTCTAAATCTAGGCAAAGAAGAAAGAAGACTAAAAGTTGTTGTTTTTTCTTTCTTTTGATGAACATATTTGCATTATTTGCAGTTACCACCAGTTCACTGACAAACATGCTTCTTTTTGCCTTGAGAATAGTGTCTCTGATAATCTGCTTTGATTATGTGTGTATTGACTGATCATGGAGACAGTACTACTGTCAATGAAAAGACCCATGAAGAACAAATGAGTCTGGAGCTGTAGGAAGAATAATTGAATACCCAGATAGTTTGAAGTCTTTTCTTTATTGCTTCATGTTTTCTGTCATCCAATCAAATGGTAATTTTTGCCTTTTTTATTTATAGCATTCGCCTTTACTTTGGTGCCGGGGAATGTTTGCTGTTGCGTCCATGTTCGGGAGATGTTGAAGAGATGCATGAAGTCATCACCAGGCTCCAAGCTGTCACCAATGGTATTGAGGTAAGGTATCAATTGGAAGATTTTTTTTTTTACACCTGAGATCACATTAAAACCAGTTTTCATGGAAGAGTAAAAAAACTTATAGTGCCTTTGAAAGCTTCTATTGGTAGATCTTCCCTTGTCAAGTCTTTCTATAAATATGTTAACCAGTAATTCTTTTTTTTTTTCTTTTTCCTCTTATATTACAATTTTATATTTGAATCACAGTTTAAGTAACTATTTATTTAAAACCTTTTGTAATCAGACTACAAAGATGGTCCTGAAGCGAAATGGTCTCGGCCAGCTGGGCTTTCATATCCAGTCTGAGGGCATCATCACAGACGTGGAGAAGTACGGCTATGCCTGGGAGGCGGGGCTGCGGAAAGGAAGTCGGCTGGTGGAGATATGCAAAGTGGCCACCACAACCTTGTCACATGATCAGATAGTGGACCTGCTGCGGACATCTGCAGTGGTCAAAGTGGTGGTAGTGCCACCCATGGATGATGGCTCACCCAGGTAAGGCCCTGGGATTCGATTCTTTTTTTTTTTTTTTTTTTAAATATCCTGTCATGTGGACAGAATTTCCCCAAGTTTTCCAAGTTCACCTAGTGGATGGGTTAGCAGGAATTGTCTCATCATGCATATGCTTCTATGAGGTGGTTTTTTTTTTTTTTTTTTTTTTGGCAAACATGTATCTCCTTGCTGCTATGGAGAGCTTCAACTTGCAATAACTCTTAGTTAATGATTGGTGGTGCCATATTTGAATGCTGCGCCTTATGAATGGGATCAGTTCTTTCTTGATAAGGTCTACATCCACGGGTTAGTGCAGACTGTAGAGCAGAGTTTTTATTTTCAGAAGAGATTTAAAGGGATCTGTGCTTTTACACAACTTATGGAATCCTCCCTTCCCTTTGTTGTATTATCTTCTAAAGCAGGTTTTAATGACCAAATGATCTATTTTTCCTCCATCAAACTTCTACTTCTTTGCCTTGATGTACCTGTTTTGGCAAAATTAGAAAACAGCAATGCTTTTTACCGGCTGTATTTTTATGTCTATCAAATATGAACTGCTCACATGCATTTTGGAACAGGCAATGATTTCACCTTGTATTTCTTGGAACTCTTGACCTCTTTGCACAACTTTGCATTGTACTCCATCATTTTTGGGTTGTGCATTGCTCCTGCCTTTCGATCCTACACTATTTTTACAGCATTATGGATTGTTATTTTATCGTCTGTCATTGATTGATGAACTCTTGTCATTTGAACCTGTGACCATGAAACTGCAAAATTGTATGAATGTTACCTGATTTTATCCTCCCCTTTGTCATTGAAATTTGTTTTCACCATTTGTGTTTGATAAAAACATCCTCATATCACTTTTAAGGGCGCAAAATCATCCTTTTCATATGATTTTTATTTTTCAAAATGTTTGATGTAAGTTTGTTCTTGTCTTTTTTAGATGAGGAAAAAAAAAAAAAAAGAAATTTTGAAAGTGAAGAAGCTTTAAAAGAGAAAATTGTGAGCTTAGACATAAAATCAGTAAAAAAAAAAAAAAAAAGAATTGAAAGGAAAACAGAAGGGAAAGAATGAGAGGAGAAAGAAAGAGTAAGTCTACTTCTGGCTCACACAGACTACAGGATATTATGGATTCTTGTTTGTTGTTGTTTTTCAGTTTGTTTTTCTAAGGGGTATAGATGGCGGGAGGAGATATACAGAGGAAGTTGAGATTTTACAAAGCAAAGGGATATTTATTGGGCTATCAAACATGTATAGCACAGAGATTTTTCCCCCTGTAAATTTGAATTCACACTTGATAAGGCCTACGTCTCCCAAAGTGTCGTCCATTTCATTCCCCCTCCACCCCAGTACTTGTTCTACCTACTTGATAAGAATTGTGGGCAACCTCCTTTCCTCCCTACTCCCCACAATTCTTGTCAATTTGTGCTTGTGGCGGATTTTGAATAATCACCTTCTGTTCACAGGGGTTTTGTTAGCCATTCCTCCCACCTGTCACCTCCTACCTCTTCAACCCCTGTCATGAACGTGGACAGTTCGCCATCGCAGCAAAATGAAGCACAGCAGCAGCAGCAGGATCAAGTTGCCCCTGGCAACAACATTACCACCACCACCACTACCAACACCACCTCCTCCTCTTCCTCCCCTCCAGCATCCAGTGCTGAGCATCAGCCTCCCCGTCCTCCTGACTACCATCAGGCTCTCCTGATGCTGTCCCAGGCTAGGTACTACCCTCTGCCGCTTCTCACGCCTTGAGTCTCCGTCTCAGCCTTGCTTAACCCTTCCCTCCCCCAGCTGTTGCTTCCCTTCCCCCCACCCCCCCCCCCTCTCATCCTCTCTCCCATTATAAAACCCAGATTCACATACATAATTCCATTGAATGAAAATTAATTCTTTCTCCCTGCTTTTCTTGAATTTTTTCATGTCACAATATGTAGTAGTAACACTGAGCCAGCTGACAGTTGTTGGGTGTTTTTGCATTGTTATGCTGCATGGCTAGCATACTGCACGCTCATGTTTTGATTTAATTTTTGTTTTGATTGCGTCTCTTCATTGCATTTTGATCACTTATGTTTAAATGCCGATTCTGTTTTAGCTTAAGTTGTTATTCTTATCTTTCTTATTACATGGATTTACAGATTTACCAGACAGTCTCACTTGTTGTCATAAACAGACTTATCATTGATGATACTGTTGAAATTCTTTGCTTATTTCAGCTGACACCATTTGCTTTGGCTTGCATTCATTTTGCTTGAAGCTTGCTATTAGTATTTGCTTTCCACTCATTTTCTTCCTGTCCCTGGATTATAAAATTTTGAAAGAGCCTTTGATGAGATTATATTATACTTTATTCATTTATTTATTTTTATTTTTTTTTTTATTATTTTTTGTTTTCACATGGAAAGTCTTGGAACCCTTCTATTTTTCAGAGTAACATAGCTATGACAAGATTAAATACTGAGTACAAATTTATGGTGCTGAATAATATGATCATATTTTTGTATCTGAATTTAGAAACCTGTTCATTACCATCATCAGTGTGCTTATTGAAACGTAATGTCCATAGATTCTTAAAGCACAGAGATAAATTTTAAGCGTAAAATGGCTTGTATTTTCTGAGGTATCTTTTTTGTGTTTGTTATATTAACTAGAGAGATTTCTTAAGGGTGGTTTGTGCTCATTTTTTTTTCATACTTTTAATTTTAATTTTTATAACTAATAGTAACCTTGAAAGGTGCTACTTTTCATAATATTATAGATTTGCTCATCTCATAGTTTCTTTGAAATCACAGCATGACACAATCTTGCCTTGACTCTTGCAATTTCAGGGGAAAATTATATCTCATTCAATGTTCAGAAATATGTAGACAAAATATTCAGACTGACAGGCCTGAAATTGGGGTTCCGTAGCAGCTAGTCTTGCAATGTCTACACTGATCTGCAACTATGTGGCCAGATTTTCTTTCAATTCTCCATCTCTCTAATGCGTTGTGACCTTTACTCTTAACTTATTGTGTCTTCTTCAATTGTCAATCATTTAAAAAAGCTGTGGTGGGTCTAAGAGTTTACATTCTCAACCTTTTTATTATGAATATCTGTGTAGATTGCCTATCTGTCATTTAAGAATAGTTTTAAAGATTGTGATGCAGTCTCAATGTAGACCCTTTCCTGTCAAGGATATCAGGAATGTTCATATTAGTCTGCCTTATATTTGCTCATAGGCTGAAGCTAGTAATGTTCAATACTAAGTATTGAAAAATTTAACAAACAATTAAAACTATAGTTATAACAGATGGATAATACTATTTATCTCCACTTCATGTCTAAAACCTTCGTAATTGGTGTTGCTTTCTTAAATTTACCCCTCTGTTCTGCCTTTGCCATTGCTGTGTCAGTGCCTGGTTATGTCCCTGTGCTAATCAAAGGATGTCACGTTTTCATCATCTGTGACAGCTATGTTGTTGCAAGTTTCAATTGAAACACTAAATTTATTTATAACAAGTTCATCCTTGGATCAATGTTTGCCTTCATCATTGTGATGCTAATGTTTACTGTCATTATCTGTTACAGGCCTTTCTGTTGAATTGAAATTGAAGAGTTTCTCGTTCATAATGCTAATACTGAAAAATGTACCATACAGTGTTTAATTGATAATTCTGTCTCATTGGTTTGATATAACTTTTCAAGTGTTAACTACTTGCGCACTTAAAAGGAATAAGTGGATTGATGTCAGAAACAAACCTGCCTTTGCTGACATTCGTTTTATTTTGGCAATTAGATGTATCTGATAGAAACTAATAAGAGAAAATGCATTCCCAAAAAAATTCTTTTGATTAATTTTATCTTAATGGAAATTCAAAGAAAAAAAATGATCATATGGGAAATTTGCTTTGTGGTTTGAATTGGAATAAACATAAATTTTCTGCATGGCTTAGAAAAAAATAAAAAAGAGAACTTTTTTTTATAAAAGAAAAAGAACAGTGATATCTCAGTGCTGTTTTGTCTTTTGTCTTTCCTCAGAGGCGACACAAGTATAACATCGTTAATGCCACCCCCACCCCCCAAACACTCTCCTCCCTCTGTGCCGGCCCAGCAGCATTACGAGCCGTCCCCGCGTCAGAGGTCCACCCATGGCCACCATGGCCACTCAGACTCCACCCTGTCCTCTGGCCGCTCCTCAGACGATGGCAGGGGCTCCTCCTTTGTCAGCACTGGTCACGGCCGGCAGGAATCGGGTGATGGTTACCCCTCATACCGGGGCAGTGTTGAGGATATTCACTCCAGGAACAACTCTCATGACAGTGTTGATTATGCAATGTCAAGTTCAGGTGAGGAAAGTTAAACATTAATATTTAATTTTCTCTTTTTCTTTTATTTTAAAACTGTGAGTGCGGGTGTGTTTGATTATTTGAGGTGTTGCTTTTCAAATCATTTGATTTATAAAGGTAACTGGGAAGGATGAAGTTCCAAGAAAAGTCTTTCATTCTTTGACTGTGGAAGGAAGAGGCTTTGAGATTAACAATTTCTTGATTGGCATCTTTGTCAACACCAATTGAATAGCGGTTGATCATTATTGTCAGACGTCGAAGATTGTTGTTTTTAAAATTGTTCTATCCAATTCTTAAATTCATTTCTTTGAAAAACTAATTTTTAAATTCATTTGTTTGAAAAACTATCTCAGATCTTAAACTTAAATATCTATTGATAATATTTCAAGTATTCTAATTTTTTTTTGTGGTAGCATTTGTCAAGGAAGTAAAGTTCATACAAATACTTGTTCAAAAGTCTCAATCTCAAAATATAACTTTTTTTTCTTTCAGGAATAAGTTCTAGATCGAGATCTGGGAATCCTCAGAATCAGGTGAGTTTTTTATTTTCTCCATCACAATGAATTCATCTTCGAGACTTTTATGCCACTTTGATAAGTGTCTGTTCTTTTGTTGGATCAAGATATTCTTCAGGTGGCCTTGAACCAGATCCTCAAAGATTGGCTGGAAGATTTTGCTGGAAATATGTGGACAACTTTGTGCTGTGTGTTAAAAAGCGGTGCTTTGATTAGGTTTTAGAGTTTCTCATCTTTTGAGCTAACACTTGCTTGCTTTTTCCGCAATCTTAAAGGAACTTGCTTTTGTAATAATGTCATCTTTTAAAAGAAAAAAAAGGGAGACTGAGTGAAGTAAATATATTGTAAAGTACTTTCAAAGTCAGGTCTAATGAGAATGTTTTATGGTCATAAATTTTGTCTCCACAGCCATTGAGAAGAGGAGATCGCATCCAGACCAGCTCTGACAACCTTCTGTCTGGCCCAGGCAGCAACCTCCCGTCCAACAACAGTGGTGGCGCTGGTGGCAGTAAGAGACAGTTTGCCAGCATGGAGTATACCTCTGGCATCCCGGCCACAGGCAACATTGCTTTTGAGCTGCTAAAACAGACCCAGAACACCAAGTACCTGTTGGGGCAGAACCAGCAGCCCCAGAGCTCTCATGACGTCAACAATCCAGGCTCGGCTACCAACCTGAGTCAGATCAGTGAGGGCTCCTCCAGTGGGTCCTCTCAAATTAACCGAGGGAACAGCAGCAAAGGTTTGTGGAGAAGCTGTGTGTTGGTTTAGGGTGGTGGTTTCGGTTTTTTTTTACTGTTTGTTATGATGGTAGAAACAAATAAGTGGAGAAATATAAAAGAGAAATGAGATGACAAAGAATTCTGTTTTTTCTTTTTTTATGAATTAGTGCTTTTCATTTATATATTTAAAAAGAAAAGATTCAACATGTTTTTTTAAACAAAGACAAAGTAAGAAAGTGAAAAGAATTTTTTATATGCTTTTTTAAACGTAACGTTTTACTGTTTTGAAAAATTGCAATTTTTGTGTTTGTAATTGTCATGAAAATGAATTGAGATGAACAAACCTACAGACTTTCCTGCCTATGCTCTCTTTTGAAAATATAAATGGTCAACTTTTTACCCCTTCCTTGACACAAATTCCTGAAAATTTCTTTCAGTGATGATTTGTTGATTTTTTTATTCTCCAGAAGATCTAATACCTAAACGTAAGGATGGAGCCCCTGTTGTGAGTCGTTCCAATAAGCCATCCATGAAGAAAGGCCTGACAGAACCTTCTGTTAACAGCCCTAAAAGCACAAGGCGGTAAAGTGCATTTTATTTGCCGTATATCCTTTATACCTTTACTTGTTCTTGGATAAGGCTTTGTTAGTTTCATTGACATGGAAAATTTGATTTTTATAGTCAATATCCAGACTTAGGACTCACGATTGAGGAAAACTGTATAAAGGGTGAAACCAGTACCCAAAAATATAAATATTATTTATGCTTAATAAAAGCATTCAAATGGCATGACCCCTTTGTTGGCTTGATTCGTTTACAATTTTTTTTCTTCTAATTTCTCTCAGACACCTTACTGGAATGGCGTCAGAGGAGTTTCTGGCCTCCAATCTCAGAAATGCATCGTCTGGCTCAAAGCTGTCCAGGCAGATTGGCAGAGCTGACTTTCAAGAAGAGTTGATGAGGCTCATAGACCCAGATTTATCTGAGAAGGACCTGGTCAATTACTCCAGTGTGAGTTGGTAGTGAATGTGTACAATGTGTAAGCACTTGTCAGCTTTTTTTTTCTTCTTAAACCAAGGCTTTTTAAAAAAAAACAAAAAAAAAACGTTCTTTTACATTGGATGCTTCATGTCTTAAAACGATATATCTTAACTTTGAAAAAGGTTTAAAAAATGATTTGATGAAATTTGGATCTGGCATATGGATATGTTTGGAATACTCATAATGAAAGGAGCTGGTTTTACTTTCTTCTTTTTTTTTCCATTTCCATCTTAAATAGATATTGATTCAAATTTTTTTTCATCTTGGGTCTTGTTTTTCAGACTCGAGGTGGACCTAGTTCCCGTCGCTTGGGGAGATTGCAAAGGACATTGTCTGATGAAAGTCTTCACAATTCCAAAGGAACTCCTATTGATTTGGGTCAGGGGATTGGCCAGAATGATGACAATATACATCAGAGGTAAAATGAAAAATTTGGGTAAAAAGTCTTGTTTTGTTCATTAGTTTTGAAACAGTTGATTATTATTTGCTCAGCAAACATATTTTTTTTCTAACAATTTTCTCAATTCTGTGAATATTTTCTTTATTCTTTGTAGGTTTCTTAGAATGAAGCATGTAGACTGTTAAGTCATGAAATTACAAATTCTGGCAATTGTTTCTGTTTTTTCAAGACTTTCCCCACATCTTGTGTCTGACTTTGCAAGTGCCCGCCAGCGGAGCAAATCCACTATTGACAACCGCTTTGTGCCTGTGTTGGAAACGACGGCTGGTCTGGACTGGTCAAAGCTGGTCAATGTTGCCTCCAAAGCTATTGATGGTGAGATAGAATTGAACAAAGCAATGATTGATTGTCAGATGATAGTTATCTATCCCATGCAGCGAAACGATATAATGAGACTGCTGTGTATTGTTAATATTGATATCTGCTCATTTGATACAACATAAACTAATGATGGAGGCATTTCAACTTGTTTTTACCTTATCTCCAGCAGGCGGTTGGTGGACTTACTTTTTCCCCCTTTTCTATAATGTCCTGTTTTTGTTGTCTCGTTTGCGACTCAATGGTCATCCCCTATTTCATGCCTTTTGTTACAAAACCACAGGATCACAAATTGAGTGTACAAAGTACTTTTGTACACTTAGGGGATTTAAAGATCTTGGGTCTTCCTGAACCATTATGCTGTCATGAGTGATGGTCATTGGTTATTTTTGTATATTTTGTCAGGAGAGATGATTTTTTTTGTCACTGTAAATCATCCCTCTGTGGTGTCTTAGAGTTTTGAGAGATGATATTTTTTTTTTTGTGTGTGTAAATCATCTCTCTACAGTTTGTTCATACCTGAAGTAACCCTGTATTTGTATGCCAAATGCACAAAACAGCGTGTATGCAGTCAGCAAGATATACAAAAGTTGACTTTCTTGTTTATGAAATCTTTTTTTTTTAGATAATACACCCACGTCTTCTTTTATTGTTTTGTCATGTTTTGATAAAATATTCCTACTAATGCTCATTATACCTGGAACTAGTATGTGTGTTATCAAAATTTAAAGACGCTTATGTGATGAAATGGTAACTAAAACTTCAATAGAATATATATTTTTTCTTAGAACCTCAACAATAATAAATGTATTTTGATCGCATATCTCCTGAAGCCATTATATGTGATAAGGGTGTAATGAAAAAGAATGTAATTTGTTTAGAAAAATCAGTTCTTAATGACTGTAGATATCATGATTCGTCTTGTTGATTTTCCTTTTTTTGTACACCTGGTTTCAAATTCAGAGTTGCTGGAGTTTTGGGTTTTTTTTCACTTTCACGTTTGGTTTTATTAACCATCTTGATTATTGTCATTCATTCCTCTCTCTATTTTTTCTTCTTCTCCCTCTTCAATGTCTTTGAAGACACAGCACCCAGTTCAACAATGGCTAACAAGATGTCAGATAGTGTGGGTAATTTGGCTGATGAAAGGAGGGAAGATAGTCCTCCTCCCCGTCCCCCATCACCACAGATCAGTGTCAACTTATCTTCCTCACCATCTAGGTAAGGGTTATGACCGGGAGAAGCATCGACAGGGGATGCCCTTCCAAATTATTTTACCATCTTCAAGATAGATTTTTAAAATTTGAAGGTTTGCCATTACATAGATTAAAATTCAAACTCAGGCACTGTTAAAGCGACCTACCATAAAGGACAGTAAGGTGTCTTTATCTTAATCTTGGCACAAGTCCATGTACTCATAGGTTGCTCAATCCTGCTTAGAGTAAATGGAGTTAAATCTGTAACTACACAGAAACCAAGTTTTTAAAATTCATTTCAAATGGTCTTCAGGATTAGAAAAAACATCTAAATATTTTTAACTTCTTTGGTTTTTTACTTTTGAGGTTTGAAGTTTTTTTTATCATAAGTAACAAGATTTATGGTGTAGTATGAAAAACGTCAACTTTATTGTGACTGAAAAATTTTACATAAAATATCTTATGCTTTGAAATTCAATTTTTAACTTTTTCTTCTTCTTTGTATTATAGGACCTTGTAATCCTGTTTCTAACCACCATTAGAGTCACCAGTCTTTGAGGGCAAAATCCATTCCTGTAACTGTGCTCTTCCTTGTAATTTTAAGAAGGTGCTGAATTATCCTTCTTGCAAGGCACAAAAACTGTCAATATTAGTTTTAATTGAAACATGTTTTCCCTATTGGTCAAGATTCGTTCAAAAGTCATTCTATATTTTTTTCAGTCTTTCGGCATCGTATGTGTCAATGTCAATGAGTCCTCAACAAAAGGTTCAAGAACTTGAAGCAAGACTGTCTAAGATGCAACTACAATTAGACAAGGTAGTGACTGTCCGTCTACTATCCAAATCTTTTTGTCCTAATTTGTTATTTGTATATCAGAGTTTTGTTTATTAACGCCAAACAATTCTATTTTCTTACCTGTCAGTATATTACAGCATGGAAAAGGTTTAAAAAAGCTGATCACTGTGAGCGTTCCATTGAATAATTTTTTCCCCCAAACGAGGTAATTTCTTTGAAACCATCAATACTATTTAAATGTACTGATTTTTTTTATTTATTTTTTTTTTGTATAAAAAAACCTTCAACTCATTTTTGTTGTGTTGTTTTTTAACTTCTGTAGGCCAACAAAGAAAAAGCTGCTTTAGAGGGAGAGGTTCATGACCTGCGAGCCGACAACATCCGACTGCAGGAGGAATCTCACACTGCTGCTACACAGCTCAGACGGTTCACAGAGTGGTTTTTCAATACCATAGACAGGCAATAGACTATCAAACGAGCCTTGGTGGTACAAGTTTTGATGTTCTCAGGAGTTCTAGTTTTGAAAAGTTGCTAAAGATTGCAATCATGCAGGGTATTTTACATATTGATAAATCTACCTGACATATAGGGCAGCTACTGATCTTGCTTCTCAGTCATGCTGACCGCTTTTTTGGAGACAAATTTTATCTTTTATATAAGAGGTTTGCAAAATTTGAATAGTTTTGAAAGGGTCTTCTTTTGTGTGTAGAAATTAACTAGCCTTTGGAGATTATAATCTCTCAATTGTGCAGAAAATTTTTTTTCACTGGCTACATGTCAGATATTCTTTGAAATTGTTGTTTTTTTATGTGAGTGATAAAATTAATGGGATTTTTTCCCATCTGATATGCTTCTACGGTTTTGGAAACAGACATGATTTTATATTTTATTTACTAGTGAGGTAAAAAAATTCCAAATACTGGAAACATTTTGTATTGCCTTCAAGTTCAAGTGTTGTGGCAGTTGCTTGTTTATTAGACTCCATCTCTGGTTTGTCATTGATGTGATTGTATTTTGTGATATCAGAGGTGTGAAAATCTAGACAGCCCCAAGAGGATGTGTATGCCTTCCTAAGTGTTAGATTTTTGTTAATTCTTATCACTTTCTACGACACTTTGGGAAAACTTTTTGCAGCTCATGGAATGTTAGTTCAAATATTTTTTGTTTTATTTATGACATACCTAATGCAGATCTCTTTCAGGGTTGTGATAAATGAAAACATTAAAAATTGTATCTGAAAAGGTTGTTCTTAAAAGGAATATGTATAAATTTATCTGGTTTACTTTTTTCCCTTTTCAGAATTTTTCTTTTTAATTGAATAAGGTATTCATCTAGAAAAAAATTATAAAATTGTGGGCAGAGTTGTGGTAGGTTTTCATAGCCCCCAAGTAAAGATAAAAATTATTGTTGAAACTCACTTCTATTTCTGGTGAGATTGGGCCAATAAAATTTAGTGTTGTACTCAAAAGCAAATAATGATTTCTGTAAGGCACTGTGTGTCAGGAAAATGGCAGCTATGTCATACTAACTTCCTCATTGTTGTACTGTTGTTTAGTCCCTGCAGATTGTGGCAAGAGATTTGGAAGGGGAATGACTACTTCTAGCTTTGAATGTATCATTGGTTGGATGTTTTCAGTCTAAGTGACTGAGTCAGGTCTGGGTGTTCTGTTTTTACTTTCTGAAAAGTTGACTGCTTCAACATTGTAAAAGATTGTCACATTAGGGTTTTACTGAAGGTAGGATAGGTCAGAAAAGCAATCATATGAAGGAACAAATATGAAAGGCTAACCTGATGTATTAGTTAAAGGCAAATCAAATGACACAAGAGCTCAGTATTGTGTATAATAAGCAAACATGTTAATATTTATCTATCTTAACATTTTTTATACCGATTTAGATCTCAGCTAATGTACTTATTTTTCTCATTCTCACATATCTATCATAAGAATACTGCCCTTTAGCCTCTAGATAATTTTCCCTTTTTTTTTCATTTTTCTGTGGAATGAAGAGAAATATTCCTGTTATGTTTTTTGGGGTTTTTTTTTGTGTGTGTTGGGGGGGGGGGGGGTTGTCTGTGTCTTAACAATGTGGTTTTGAAGATTTAGTTATACCCACCCTATAAAACAAGATTTGGGCAAGTGAAAAACTTGTTTATTAAAGGCAGCAGTTGGAAGAATCAGCAATTTGTCTTTTTTTCTTCTTCGCAATCCTGATGATTTAGATTTGTAATGAAATGTACATTACATGTTATTTTAATTTTCAGATTTTGGTCAGCATTACTATAGCCATTATAGTACGAGTGAATAGCAAAGGCGATGTTAAATTTCTCATACTTTCTGCAACCATTGTGAAATGAATGATTCATAGTGTTTCGTTCATTGTGCTTTGTTGGCGTTTCAATCAAACATTGCTTTCTCTTTGACTCATTCTTATTTTTATCATGAATTATGATTCATGGCAAAGAACAGAATTTTTTCTTTGATATTCAGTCACAAGAAATAAATATAGGAGCAAAAACGGGAGAAGAAGAGATCAAATTCATGCAAGATGAGTTTTACTTTGAAATTGCATAACATTTTCCATTGGGCTGAAGACTGATTTTGAATACCTTGTAAGCTATTGTGAAAAGAAAGATATTAGCTTTGTATTTACCCAAATGTAAAAGATTTTGCAATGCTTAAATACTCAAAAGCAGCCAACTGTTTCGTTCTTCATAAAACCTCATAACCTTGTCAATGTTTTTTTTTTTTAAGTTAGACTTAGCTCATGTCATTTGCAGAATGATTTTTTAATAGATGATATCTTTGGCCCCTCAATTTTGTTCAATATCATTTATTAGCAGTTGGCGACAATTATCAAAGTCTCAGGGAATGAACAGTGGAAATAATAATGTGCAAATCAAAACCAGGTTGTTACTAAGAAGCTCATGATTTCTTTCTGATATAAAGCAGGTAATATTTCTATGTCCATAAATGTTTTTAATCTGATTCATACATCATTGTAAAGTACAAAAGAGTGAAAAATCCTCACACATAGTTTTTTAGTGGGCCTTGTAATAGTGTTTGGTATTTTGTACCTCTAAACTTGGCTATGCAATTGGAATTAGTTTAGTTGTTGTGAGACACAATTATGTTTGCACAACTTTGTGTCATTGACAATGAATGTAGCTCACTAGCTGTGTGGTAATAGTTATAATTTCGTTAAACCCATTAGCTAAAACATCATATGCTGAACCCTGCAATTGCTCCTCTTTCAGATCAAATGACTGGCAAATGAACTGATAATGCATTTAAGTACCCATACATGTTGTGTTAACTGTTGAAAGTGATTTTGAAAAAAGTTGCCTTAAATAGTTTGTCATAACAGACTTTCTAAAATTCAGATTATAAGGTTAGACTTGTTGGGGGTTTTTAATATTCTAATCATCAGTTTTTAAATATGCAAAAGAATGTATAAGAATAAGAAGTTAGATTAAATTATGGTATGATTAGACAGTCAGATTAAGTTCATTAACGATTTCAGTTCATTGACCTTTTTCATATTTGTGGCAAAGAATTTAAAGGCCATTTTCATGGTCAAAGCTGAAAAAGGAAATGCTTTAGAACATTATTTTAACTACACAGTTAAAAGCAAATTTTAAGACCATTTATCGTACAATATCAAACTTTCCACAATTGCCCTGAACTTATCATTGAAACTTGATAGTAATTTGCAATAAGCAAAAAATTAAGACTGCACTATTTGAGAACACTGAAGTCAGCTTACAAAAAAAATAGAGAAGAAAAAAATAAAAACTCCAAAAATGAAACAATTAATTACAAATGAAAAAAAAAGAAAGAAAGAAAGAGCCAAACTTGCTCCAATACTGGCATTGGCATTGTTTCACAGTGATTAACAAAAGTGAAATCTGCAGCTATTTTAAAAGGCTGATGTTTTCAAAATGACCATGAAATTGAAGGAATGAGTCATCAGATTGCGCATATATTATTCTTTGCCAAAAACCTGATTGCTAACAATCCTCCAGGGAGTTCAAATAAGCCCTAAACACCATGACTTGTTATCAAGTGCTGCATTCTTTTGTGTCTGATGTTAATGCAAGTCTGCCTGCACACATAACGCGTTTGTGAATACACCCTAATATATACGTATAATATATATATTCATAATCTAGTCAATTGCTTAAAGCTGTTTGAAATAAAGTTTCAAAGCTTTCGGGGAGATAGTGTGTGTGCATTCTAGACAGCTGTAGTACATAATATCGTTGATAAAGGTTTTGCCTCAAAAGTGTATAAAATATGATTGACATTGACATGCAAAATCTTACTTACATTAATGCCATATTCACAAGCTTTTCAGCAATATTTTCTATAAATAGGGCCGGGTCATTCACACCAATGATTGCTGTCCCAACCAATCAAAACATTTTGTTAGGTGGGCTCAAAAGGGTTCTCACTCTCTTGTTCAGTTTCTATTTGTCATTTTGTTGTATAGAAATGAAGAGGGAGTTTAGGGGGATTTGTTTTGTAATTGTAATACTCATTTCTCTGACACTGGTTACAGATCACATATTTAACAGTGGTATTACAGATTACAGATATTAAAGGGTTTTTAATGTGAAATATGATAATGTATATCTTATCCATATAGAAGTATATATATATATATATATATATATATATACGAGGGGAGTTCAATATGTCCTTAGCATGACAATGATAGAACAAACC
>JBCIKM010038385.1:0-15910 GCA_039654465.1 Melibe viridis
GAAAAACTCAGTGATATTTTCATTCCTTTTAATACAATATGTTTCAAAGGTAACATATTGCTTTTCTGGCTATGCCTATGTTTTCCGCCATAGGGCTTCAACACAGCTTGGATTGCATTTATTGAACACCATAGAGTTAAAGGGGATAGTGTACATTGAATATTTTGTTTCACAATTCATCATGTCTGAAATAGAGCATGCATCATAAAAAGTTTTTATTCTTGGAAGTAGTTCTGTCCTTGCATGCCACTTATCCAAGCAACAAAAAGGGGAAAGAAATTCTATATTCGCCTCGTGCATAAATTTGGTTACAAAGCGACTTTGATCCTAATTGAAAATCATTATTTCATCAAAAACAACCTAATTCAGAGACAAAACAAAGCTGTTCGTAAATTATTGAAATTGACATGCGAAAACCCTACTCCTCCCTTTCATTTTTAATGACACTTTACAGACAGTAACATTACTAGAGACATAATCAACAGATGATCAAGCTTTCTCTTGTATGAGTGACCTCTTAAATGTGGACGTTGTCTCGTAGTTTCTCCAGTTCTGATTTCTGGTTTCATCTACTCTTACAAAATGATAAAAATAAAAAAGTGAGTTTTAAAAAAAATGAAATATGTACATTTATGCAGCGGAAAAACATTTTCCTCTTTAGTCAAATTCTCTACTCACAAAAGGAACAATGCAATTTTACTTAATGTTAATGTGGTGACACTCAACACGGTTACTTGTATGCTCAGACAACAGACACACACACACATACACACTCTCTATCAAAGAAACAAGAAGACACTCATCTCATCAATCATCTTTCTTTAAGCATTGTCAAAAAAGAAAGGTTTGGAGAAGTTTTTACAAGCTTCTACTAAGGTTCAGAATTTCACTTGGAAAATGTTGAATTTTGGTACCCTTCATGCTTATTTCTTTGTTGCGTTTGACACAGCTTGAATAAAAATGATACCTTTTTGTGATTGATGTTATATTTTTTTTTCTCCTTTTTTTTCTTTCAGTATGAAATTGAGCAATTTTTCAAGGCACATCAAATTACCACACATGGAAAAAATATACCAAAGCCAGTTTTCACATTTGAAGAAGCTAATATTCCAGGTGAGTTGGTATTTGCTCATTATATTGTTTTGCCTGATATATGGCTTTAAGTAGTATGTCATTCTAACAACCTTTTAATTGAGGCATATTATCTTTTTAAAATGCAGATAGTATCAGTAAGAAAATGAAATGTCATAATGAATCTCTATGTTTTGTTATTGATTTCTTTTTGTTAGCTTGATTTTTAATGAAAGAGACCGGTCTGTTTCTAATGTGTATTCATTCTTAATTTTTATTTTTTGCCTGTTTTAGAATACCTCAACACACAAGGGTCATAGAGGCCCCTGCCGATTTGCTCAACGTTTCAATTTTATCTTTGGCTTTCTAGTCTCAGGGATTCATTACATAGTTTACAGATTGACACACATTTATTGTTTGAGAGTTTTTTGCTTTTCACCATGTATAAATTTTATTATAAAATTTGTTTATGACATTTGTTAATAATTAGATGGAAGACGCTGCCTTACAAGGATAGAAATAGGGAGGGGGCATTGTGAATCCGGCGGGAATGAACATCATAATCATAACTATTCTTCAATGGCATCCATCATAAAACTTTTTGTGATGCCCAAATGTTTCATTGACACTCTTATTCACCTCACTCCCTCTGCTTATCAAATGTTCCAACTTTATTCTTTAGTTTCTTTTTCTTTTCCTCATCCTTAACCCTTTGTCCATGCAAGAAAGGAGAAAGTGCATGATTAACTGCTCATTATAATCAAAATCTAAAAAAAAATTGTGGTCTTTACTTTCTTCTCTGCTGAATGATTTTTATTTTTTTTTAAGTTGATGGCAAAGTTGACCTTTTATCTTTTGCATCTCAAATTTTGCAGAATTTGCTTTGAATCAAGTTTATAAGAATAACTGGAAATCACCCACTCCAATTCAAGCTCAGGGTTGGCCCATCGCTATGTCAGGTCTGGATTTAGTGGGCATTGCGCAAACTGGTTCAGGAAAGACTCTAGCTGTAAGTAAAGGCATTATTCCATCATCTGGGGCAGGAGTTGTCCATTATATCAATTCTCTTTGGTACCCATTTCAAAGTTTTTGATTTTGTTTTTGTGGTGTGATTAAAAGTGGAAAGGAAACGAGGTTTAACATAGTTAGATAATTTCTTAAGACAAGGCAATGATTGCCAATATTTGCACTTGAACCTGAAGGGATGAAAACAACTTCATTCCTAATTTGTGAAAGTTTTCATTATATTTGTGCGTGTCTGAGAAAACCTGCCACACTGGGAAAAGCATGGAAATGAGCAACAGGTAAATGAGGTAAATTTTGGGGTCAACTTGTGTTATGGTTAAGAAAGTTCCTTTTACCATTCAAGATTTGATTTCAAATGATGTAGATTTTTTCCCTTGATAAAATATTTCTTCTTAATTTTTTTTTTCCACCTTGTCTTATTTTGATTTTTTTAAAAAAAAGGAGATATTTTGTTTGTTTATTTTTACCCTTGTTTTGGTTGACTACTTTTATTCTAACCTACATTAGACATTGTTGGAAAGCTTATTTCTGTGGATTTTCATCGATAAATAGTGTGTATGAATACAATAGAATGAGCATTTTTTTGCAGCTTTTCATTTGTCAGAAGTCTCTTTCTCAGTTTTGCATAGAACCTGCCCAAGTTTTTACATTTTTTTACTTAGTTATCTAGCATCTGTCTTTGCTTTTCATCATTCTGGAAGAAAGAACTTACTTCTAACTCCTCCACCTAATGAAATAATTTTTTAAAGTACATATCTCAAGATTTTCACTCAATTTCATTCATTGCATTTGTTTCAAAATTGAAATTGGTGTCGGAAGAAGTACAATGAAGAGAAACGATGTGGTAGACAGACAGTAGACCCTGCATTACTTTCAGAATTCTGGTTCTTATTCAGATATCTAAATAAAAGACCCCTTTGTAATTCTCAGCACTCAATTTAAAAGAGTCGAAGTTTCACAAAGTGATGGGGTTTCTTCGTACTTCACACATATTTGTAAAGCAGTTTGAAAAACCAACCCCTTGCTAAGTATTCCACTTTTAGGGCACTACTTACTCTGATCTTGTATGAATTTTCAAAATCTATTTTCAGTTCATGCTTCCTGCAATTGTGCACATCTTGCACCAGCCATACCTGGAAAGGGGAGACGGCCCCATTGTAAGTTACACTTTTGTCTTTGCTACACTGTTGTCATCTTTGAGTGATAAAATCTATATTGATTAGATGAAAACAATCTAGTAAGATATATTTGCCAATTAACTGCTGCTATATTGATCCTAGACATTGAACGTCGAAATCTTGTTTGGTTACTCTTAATGCTTCTTAAAATTAGGCAGTGATGAAATTTTTAATCTAATTCATATATACCCTTACAAGGAATGTCAAACTTCAAAAAATGTTATGCCAGCAAAGGATGAAGTAGAAATCTTTCTATAGAATAGTTATTGGTTTTGATAACTCATTTGCGTTAAGCACTTTTTTGGCACTACGCTTTAAAAGTAAGGTAAAAAGTATCAAAAAGAGCATGAAAATTTTTATTTTTTTGGGACTTTCTATAATCTTTCAATACATTCAGTGTCATTTATCAAACAGTCTGGTGATAATCTCTCTAAAATGATCTTATCATAACAACAACAGCAACAACAACATTAATTATAAGTTTTAAAAAGCAATAAGTTTAGCCAGATAAGTTTGAAAAAATAATATTTGTAAGTTTGAGATGCAAAAAAGTATTTAATACTGCTGATTTGAAAAACGTTGAATTAAAAATTCATATAAAATCTCTCTTCCTTTAGTGCCTTGTACTTGTACCAACGAGAGAATTGGCTCAGCAAGTGCAACAAGTTGCACAGGAATTTGGTCGTCTCTCTAAGTTGCGCTCAGCTTGTGTGTATGGTGGAGCACCAAAAAGACCTCAGCTAAGGGAGCTGGAGACTGGTCAGTGAATTTGTTTTATGTTGGGGTGGGGAGGAGGAGGTCTGAACTGTTTTAAGCCTTTTGCATTGATTCAAAGACAAGAGGTGTTTGTTTTTTTAATCTAGAAAAGAATGGTATTTGATTCTATTACATGGGGTAAAATGTAAGACATTCATTCAGAGTACTCACAAATTCCAGGTCCACTTTCTGAGATTATGTTAATGGCTGTTGTCTCTTGACAAATTTTTATATCCAGTATTTTCATTTTTCTATTCTGTCATAAATCCATTTCCTTTTTGCTTGTCAATTTAAGGAGCTGAAATCTGTATTGCCACTCCTGGACGTCTCATAGATTTTCTTGAGGCAAACAAGACCAATTTAGCCCGAACAACATATCTTGTACTTGATGAAGCAGACAGAATGCTTGACATGGGTTTTGAACCTCAGATTCGCAAAATTGTGGAGCAAGTTCGAGTAAGTTTTTAGAAAAATGATACACCTAAATGTGTCAACCTTTTTCTTTCAGTCATCCTTCCTCTTTATTGATGTGGATTAGAAAAATGGGTTGCGGTCTTTATTTATTGCATCATTCTTATGAATTAATAAAAATGAGGTCCATATTGTATAATAGATTAAAAAGATAATTTTTTGAAATTTTAGGCCTCATGAGTTCAATTTGCAACTCAAATTGTAAATTTTAAAAGGAATTTAAATTATTTTTTCCATTTTGGTGTCGTGTGTTTTCTCCTCTAGCCTGACAGACAGACCCTAATGTGGAGTGCAACTTGGCCCAAGGAAGTCCGTCGGCTTGCTGAGGATTTTTTAAAAGACTATACTCAGATAAATATCGGAGCCATGGAACTGACTGCAAATCACAACATTCTTCAAATTGTGGATGTCTGCATGGATTTTGAAAAGGAAGACAAGTAATTAGCCCTTTTGACCAATTATCTTGGAGTCAGATATCTTACTCTATATTGTAGTCTCAGCATCAGCAAATGGTAATGATTCCTCAATAAGAGTTGTTTATTTGTCACTTGTGATTTTCCATTAGTTCAAATAATTTTGTGTAAGGATACTTTAGTGAACCTTGTAAAAAAAATATTTAAAGAGTGGACCATTGTTTTTTATTGAAGAAAATAAGATTTAAAATATTTTTTGTGAGCAAATCAAGATATGCAAGGTCAAGTACAGCTCAGGCAAGCAACAAAGCAGTAGAAAGAAAGGAGGAAAATTTCCCTTTGTAAGCACTCTCATCAGTCAGGCAGAGTTAAAAATGAAAAACTGCAACTGATTTCATTGAAAAGTATGAAACCGAAAATTTTCTTTGACCCTCACTCTTTGGAAATAAGATATTTTTATCTTTTATTTGCTTTGTCTGATTTTGTCTTATCAATAAAGTTTAAAGCTGCAAGTTAGATGTTTGAATCCTTGTGGATTATTATTTATACTTGTTCATCTGTTTCAGGCTGGTGAAATTATTGACAGAAATTATGCAAGAAAAGGAAAATAAGACTATCATTTTTGTGGAAACAAAACGCAAAGCAGATGATATATCAAGGCGAATGAGGAGGGATGGGTATGACAGACATTTATGTTTCATTCTGTGTAGCTAGCTTTTCAGGGACATTTTGTATTTTTTAATAGAAGTGGATGAATAGGCTAACTAAAAATTTTATGGCTCTAAAATAAATGCCCCGGGTTGAGTTTCTTGTTTCAATCTTTCTTTTTGTAGACAATTTTTTTTTCTTTTCTGTCATCAAGAAACATCTGTTTTCAGACTACTTGAAAAATTGAAAATCTTTATATCTGGTAGTATTATTCAAGTGATGATTTCAGATAATTTCTGTTCTTGAATATCATGTGGTATTTCCTCTTTTACGTTGGATAATTTGTGGATTGTTTTACCGATTGTTGAAAAGTCTGTGGCATTTCTTCATAACTTTCACAGTACCAGCGTACTCATCCCATAGCAAGTATTTTGTTTGGTCAATTCGGGATCAAGCATTCATGTAAAGGAAAAACAGCTCTAAATATATTCATGTAACTGGTAATATAAGTAAACAGTAAGGAAAAACAGACTGAAGGATTGTGTTTGCATTCTTTTTTCTTTTTTTTTTTCCCCACATCTATCTTTGCAGTTGGCCTGTAATTTGCATTCATGGGGACAAATCACAGCAAGACAGGGATTATGCTTTGAATGGTGAGTAGTTTTACGTTCTTATTGGTTTGCAATAATTTTTCGAGTTTCAGATTTAGTGGTTTTTTATATATTTGAAAATGTCAAATTTTTTAAAACACCTTGTGTGGATGATATTTGCATTGCTGAGACAGTCAAGGTGAAACTTATGGACAAATGCTCCATAGTAACAGGTTGTTGCAAAAAATTTGACACCATTTCAAAAGCAAACATATCGGGAACTAATGAATCTAACTGAAGAAGTTGTTCACTTGAGGTGTTGAATATTTTATGTTTTATTCCTTTGAATTTTTCTGTAAAATTTGAATGAATAAAATATACTTAAGAATAGATTAAAATATTTGTGTATGCTATAACAAATTTTTCAAGTTTTCAGTATTTGTCCTGCTGGTGACATGGCATGTGTCAAGTTGGTAGTCAAGTTCTTGCCAAACATGCTGTAGCTTGTCTCCAGTAACATTCTCCAGTGTGGAAATGTTTCTTTTTTAGAGTTAGATAAAGAATAGTAGCAGGAGGAAGGGAGGCGTAGACCAGTCCTTTCACTTATCCCCAAAGAAAGAAATCACATGGGGATAGGTCCAGTGATGGCAGAGTCTGTTTCATCACCAAACTGTCTTGATCTTCCCACGGCCGGATTCATGTCTCTCAGATTCCCATTGACATAAGCAAAAGAAAGAAAGACAAGAAACACTAGTATGAAAAATTTTGATCGATTATGTTTCTTCACATTTGTAAGCTTTTGGGTGAGTTGTTTTTATCAAGAATTGCCAAAGTTGTAGGCATTGGAAATGATGCCAAATTCTTTGGGACACCCTCTATATGCAATATATTTTCATTAAGTTTTTATGAAAATTGTTGTGGTTGTCTTTGTCTGGAAGTGTAAATTGTTATTTAATATAAAGTGGCTGATTTCTTTTGAATTTTTTTTTTCCTCTTCATATCTCAGAATTTCGGAGTGGGAAAACCCCCATTCTGTTGGCCACAGATGTCGCATCAAGGGGATTAGGTAAGGTGTTTATTTGCAATGTGCCAATGAGACGCATAGGGGTTTGTGGTATTTTTCCTTTTTTTAAAACTCTGCTCTCATGGCATCATTTAGCAAAGCGCAAAAGGTTTCCAAGTCATTGAATTTGTAAATTTTGAGTCCACCAAATTGTCTCTCGTTCTTTCTTTTTTCCTTTTTAAGAATTTGATTCCTATAAATACCAAAGATCTGAGTAAGTCATATTGCCTGATTTGTCACTCGATTCATTGCTTAGCGTCTTTCCCAATCTTCTGTATTTTATGTTATTATTTTTTAGGCTTGGGTTGAGTTATTCTATCCTTGGCAAGTTTTTTTCTTTCTGATTTTACATTTTCCTGGGGATGGAGTAGGCGGGAAGGTGGGCTTGGTTTCTTATGACTGTTCTTTTATAGCAACATTGAAATAGATGGCTTGTGGTTTATTTTGTTTGGGTTTTTTTTGGGGGGGGGAGGGGGCTGTTTTTTTGTTGGTTTTTTAGTCATTGTTTTCAAGTAAATGTGAATGGGTGAAAGGGGAGAGTTTATAGATGTCTGTAGGGTTCAAAGTATTCGATTGAGATGTTACACCTTTCCTTAATCAGGGGTGTAAAAATTTTCTGACTTTTGTTAGAGTTCAGACTTTAGAAACCCATGGGAAACAAGCGTTTTTGTTTTTTTTTAATTTAAAAGAAAAAAAAAGTATTTTTCACTTTTCTTTTTCTTATGTGCCTGCCGTGCATCATCAAGACACGAAATAGCAGCCCTAGTCTGGGCACTAATAAAATATCCCACTGGGTTATTATCTACGTCGGCACTGTATTCTCTCTCACTCTCTTTCTCTTTTTCTCTCTGTCCTGGTCCCTCTCTTTCTCTTATCTCTTCTCTCACCCCACGACACTACCAATATGTCCCGCTTCACACTGCCACCTTGGAAAGCAAGGCAAGATGGCCGCACACAGCGCCTGTCAGCTGTCATGATTTTATTTTTGCACAGCAATAAAATTCTAAATTTTCTGGTGATTCTTATTCAGTCTGAAAACAGCTGGACACATACAGACAAAAAATGATACTACATTTCAATGACGTTTTCTGAGATTAACTCAATGTAAGAGAATGATCTAAATTTCTAACTTTCTGACTTTTTTGTCATAGGGCATTTACACCCCTGTGTTTAATGTTTAAGAAGGATTCCAAAATAATTGGCAAATAATTTGTATCCAGTGTTAGCGAAGGAAGTTGTAAATGTTTATAACTTTTAAATGTTCTTTTTTTCATTTATCATTCATTTGTATTTGTATTAGAAATGAAATTTGATAAAGTAGCTGAATCTCAATTGTCGATCAAGCTGATCCCCCAAGTCTATTTGTGTTATGTGTTTTTACAGAGCCAAACAAACGCCTTGGAAATCTGCGCATGACTGAGCGGCCGTCCAGCGAACCAAACGAGAGGGATCACTATTAGGTCAACCAATCTAAATCTTGTCCCCTCCTCCCCCTTTTACCATAACCCTAAACCCTTTTGCCCGTCCAGTCCTCTTTCTTGCAGATATTTTGCAAGAACGCTTTGTGACTGGTGGGTAATGGTCTCAAAACAGTAGCGCTTTTGCCCCCAATATTGCTGACAAGGGTTCCCGTTGTACAGACAGCTTTTCTCCAGAGAGGATTTGCTGGCCTGCCCCCTCAAAAATATCCGGAATTTGGCTGAGAGGCGGAAGATCCGATGGGAATCAAAAGTGTGTCCTGGGAATTGTGCTTAAACACTTTCATTAGACTGGGACGTTCTCTGCTGCCGACATGTGGTGTTAGTGTAAGTTTCTAATGGCACTTCTTATTCTCTGGGTGTTTTTGTCTTTTGGGTGAATGTGTTTGTTTGATTGTATGTTGTTTTCTTTCAAAGGGGTTTTTGTTTTCTTTTCATCACATCTTCATTATCTACAGTTCTAACTGACGTGTAATAAAAATTGATAGAGAAGTTATTTTTTTATTGTGATGATACATTCTTTTTATTACTATGTGCCAAACCAAACATGCACTACACTGCCAAGGCAGAGAGGCAGAGAGAATTTTTTTCCTCCGTGCCGTGACGACAAGAAAGATGCAGGGAAAGTTACAAAGCGAGGACACTCAGCCTCCCAGCCACTTGTTTGAATGTTCCTAGTTTGTCGAGATAGCATAGCATGATATGACTGTGTGTTTTGGAACTGTTTAATTTTCATGCCCTTGTGTCAGCGTCCCCCCTCCTCCCCCGCATAACACTGCAGTTTCTCTCGATGTTCGCTGTTCGCGGTGAAGGTCATGCGATCAGACAAGGTGTAAGTCAGTAGAACCATTAATTTATATTTATATCTATATGTATAACTATTTGTATGATTCATTGATGTTTTCTTTCTGCTACTTTTTAGAAGTAAGATTACCAAGTTACATTCACATATCCTGTTCATGGATATTTCATGATGTGCAAGACTAGTTCCTAGTTGGTTCTTCCTCTGTTCCTAGACTTTCACTTAAAGCTTTTTCTCTTACTTTTTGAACTGTTTTGGACCTCTCAAAATCAAAGAAAGAATTGAGATGTCTGCCAGGGTTATATCGGGTGGGTGAAAAATAAAAGGCCCAAAACCAAAGCATTAAAAAACTGTGTTATGATTAACATAGTTTAAAAAACTCGGCATAATCAATGATCAATATCTTAATTTTACATGTGCAAAGTTTCAATGCACTGTGGTAATACACAAGTGAGATATGACCGTTTTATTAAGACTACCAGAAAATGCCCTTATCTTAGATTTCAGAATCACTTCATGTTTACATGACAAATGTAATATCTAGTAATAAACACCTACTCGATTCAGATCAGTTATATTGAATATTATGGCATCAAAATGAACTCATCATTAACCAAAAGATATCTGCACTCCGATCTAGATTGTAATAATACTAGACTTGTGTGAAAGTTTGATGTTTTTTATAAACATGAGATGGTTTCCTTTATCCAGCTTCAGATTTTTAAGATTTCTGTCTCATTTGATAGCCTGTGCCAATTTACCTATTCCTGATTTGAGGCATCATAACAAAAAAAAAGTACAATAGATACAGATGTGAAATTTTTATACAGAAGACAAAATTACAGAGCCATTATGTTCACCAATTTTCATAGTTATGAAAGCAACAACATGGCTTCAGTAAAACTTTGCACTAAATGCCCTCTCTAGCGTCCTGCCGTGAAGTCTATGATAGAGGCATATAAGGAGAGGAAACTTTCTTTCCAATGATACCTTTTTTATTCATCAAATGCACTTGATACTACAGGATTTATACACTTTTGAAATTGACGAAATATCGAACTCTGCAAAACATGCAAATTCATGCGTCTGATACTGTCATTCCTTATGTGAATGTGGACAGAAACAGTCGAGTATTTCACAAATGGCAATGTCCCTCCGCACAAAGCTTTATAAGTGAAAATAAGTTTGATACCCTCAACTGGCCTGTAGCAAGTCTGGATTTTATTCTAACGGAGAATGTGTGAACTGACAGTTTAAGGAATGTGAATTTGTCTCCAACTTTGACGCCAAATTTTTCACTCTAACAAAAATTTGAGAAGAGACTGGGGCAGATGTTATATCAGATTTAACATCATCGATGTGAAAAAGACTTGCAGCACTAAGGAAGGTCCAGAAAGAGTTTACTTTACATACTGACAATGCCACGTAACAAATAAAAAGTTAGCCCAAATGTTTCAGTACTTTAATTAATGTGTTAATCAAGTGGCAATCAGACAATTGTTAAGTGTTTTTTTGCTGCTTTGCAGCGGTCACGTTGTAGTGGACTTACTTATAAACCAGTACTCATTCGAAAGGAAAATTCCTAAGGTTTACAAGTGATACCATCGGTGTCACAAGCAAACCACTTAACTCTGGATTTTCTAGAAATAGAATATAATAGCATATTTCTATGCCATCAGAATTTAAAATTGACTACAATATTGATTGTTTACTGCATTGCACAAGCACTTTTCATATTTCTCTGATTTGTTTAATTTGTTTGCATCAGTTTTTTGTGCAAACAACAACAGACTTAAGTGGTTTGCTTGAGACACTGATGATATATCCATATTGGCACCTAGTTTATATTTTTCTTTTAAAACAGGCAGAACTAACCTTAAGTTACTTTTGAATTTTTTATTATTATTTTCAATAAGCCAAAATAGTCAACAGCTCTTCACTGTCTGCCTGTCAGTCTGTCCTGTCACTTGTCTCTGTCTCTAATGTTCTCTTCTTTTCTATCTTTGTTAAATAGAAATATTACATGTATGAGTGGCTGACAGATTGACAACTTTTGTTGCAATTGAAAGGTTGTCGGAAATGCAACCTTTGGTTGTTGTTTATTTTTGTTTTTGTTTTCCTATTTAATTCTATATTTGCTTTTCTGAGGCTATGGGTTTTTTTTTCCTTACAATGTTTTGTACTTAGTAATGTCAGAAAAGGTAGTCATTGTAATTATCGGTCATTAATTGAGATGTACAGTTACACTTTGAAATGCATAGTGTCTACATGAGCTTGCCACGATATAATTGATTTTTATTGGAGGAAAATAGGAAAAGTAATAATACATTTTGAGCAAAAAGATAATAATTTGAGGTTATCTACAGTAGACCTACCTTTCTATTTATATCTACTGAGGGCACCATGTGAGGATCCAATTTAAGAAACTATTAAACCATTAGGGATAGAAGCATCACAATAATTCTGCTTATTGGTACTATTTAAAAAAAAAACCCAAAAAACCCTTGAAGATTACTGTGATCTTGTTTTATGTACTTATTTGGACATCCATTGAAGTTAATGGCGGTAAATTATAATTTGGAAAAGATATTGTTGAGAGCTTTTCTTCTGAATCTCAATGTTATTTTAGATACAATTTTCTCTTATTTTTACATTGGATCATTTATGTGGGCTGTTGGTGGGTGTCCCTGGTGGGCACTTCCACTTCTGTTTCTTTTCTTTTATACTTAAGCAATTGTCTTACCTTTTCTCTTTTTCCTTTTTGTCATGGTTTTGTTGTCTTGTTTGCAACCCAGTGGTCATCCCCTACTCCAGGTTCACAAGTTAGGAAGCCATACAGATTATTTTTGTGTGCAACAGGGATTCAAAGATCCTGGGTCATTGGGCTGTTGTGGGTGGTGGGCATTGCTTTGAGGAGTTTTATTTGAAAGATTATATTTTTCACCATTTCTGTGTTTTGAGTGATGATATTTATTTTTAAGTATGAATCATCTCTCTGATATTTGTGGGTTTACCTGTTCTCTGTCTGAACTTAACTTTTATCTTACTTTCCTCTGGACCCCTCTAGTTTGTTGTGGGGCCCTTAAGCCACCATAAACAAACATACAAACACAGTGAGTCATTTTTGAAAAATGGGGTGACGTTTTGTTGAAGAAAAATTTTCCTTCCATAATGTTTATCATTCTTTTTTGTTTTGTTTTAAGCATATTTTATTTTATGAATGAGCAGGACATCATGAGGACACCCTGTACACATTTTATATTTATAACCTAATGATGCTTGTTTTTCAAAATGGATACTTGCACTAGAATTTGCTGGTCAAGGGTTTTAATGTTACCTCCTTTGCAACACTTATTATTGATACTGATATCATTTAAGATCTTGAGGTTGTTCAAGGGAATAGATTATTTCTTATGACACAAGATTGATAACTGAATTTTTGGAACCATGAGTTGAGAGAAAAAAATTGCTGTTAAGCTTTGTTAAAAATAGCGATTACCATTTTGGTATTCCTGCCTTCTGAAGACTTAATGTCTTAAGTGATTCATTGGCTCCAAGTGGAAGACATAAACTCACCTCAGAGAAAAATTCTAGACACAAAGATTTGGAGCTGCTCCCCTTTGGCTTGTACAGATGATTCTCCTCTCCAATCCATAATGGGTGTCTGGTCCAGGTCCACAGCAGTTTCTTGGAATAACTGATAAACATTTGCAAAAGAGAGTAAACAAACCTTTCCTCTGCTTATCTATGGCAGTTTGAGAAATGGGTGTGTCTACACCAATATGTGCAGAAAATTGAACAATCCCCCAAAATTTAATAAGCTTATTCATGCCAAAAAGGTGCATCCCATTGCATCATTTGGTTGTGAATTCCCTCTTATTGCTTTCACTGCTATTACTATTATGGTAGTCAATCAGTATTGAGACTGGGCTGGTTGTATCTGCATCGATGGAGCACCCTTTATGAATGAATGCTCATCAGAATTCATAATCCTTTACTGGTTTTATGGTGAAAGCTGTAGCCTTTTTTTCATAGCCGTCAATTTAAGATGTCACACTGCCCCATTTTGCAAATTTTTCATCGCACAATTTCTTCAAACTTTGCAGCCATAACAAGTCTTTGTTAGAGGTTAACCTCATAATGTGTTATGTTTACAGCATTATTTGGCTAAATAACAAAGTGACAGTCCTCCCACATCCTACAAACTGTCTACATTTATCGACTTGCGATATCTTTCCTTTTTTCACGACTTAAACTAAAATTATCCCTGAAATACTGTTTTCTAACATAAAGAAAATTCGCTGAAAGCGTTGAAGGCCATCCCAAAAGAGATATTTTAGTTTAGTGCTCCCAAAGGATCAAACGGCCCTGGACTTCTCAAGTTGATGCCCAAGGGGACTTCTTTGAAGCTGATAATAATTAATTAAATCTGAGGCGCGCCGTTTTTATTTGACAGATTCAGCCTCATTGCTTATTGGTTGCAGTGATATTTCCATGACAAATGGCCTTCTCTTTGAGTCAGGGAAAAGGAATTATGTACCTTGTTATTGTACATCACAATAGTCTCTAAATGAACAGTTTTTATTCTCAATTATTAACAGAGGGCATTAGGATTTTAATTTCTTTTAAAAAAACTTTCAACATGTCTGTGTCTTAGAGAGGGCGATTAAATGTGGTGAAAGCAGTATGGTAGATCGTAAGTTACCCATATTTGAAAATATAAATATTTTTTAAGCAATTATTTATGAGGAGCTTGATACACCCCTGGATCCTGTCTGTATTCCCCTGGACAAGAAAACCCTTTTTTTTTAAACCTTTTTTTTATTAATATATAAAGAATGCACATTATAAGAACTGGTGAGGCACTGAAAGAACAAATTTTAACCATCTATCCTGTTCCTGTCAAAGATTTTGGGCCCAGAAACCCTTTAATAAACTTTAATGTTTAGAATGAGTGAGAAATGGACGTAAAGAACATATTTGGAAAGTCTCAATCTGTTCTTTATACCAATCATCGATGTCCCACTATGTGTGTCAGCGTCAGTGCAGGGAGAGATGTCCCTTGTAAACCACCTCACTCTGAAATATCTGTGGCAGGTTTGGCAAAGTCTGTGTGCTCTTTTATTTCTTTCTAGAAAGAATTCTGTCATCCTACTTTCCTCTTTGGAGCTGTTATGGCATTAGTTGTTTCAAGAACCCTAAATCTTTGAACAAAGCTGTGAAGTTGCAGTTTTATGCCTTATTCTCATTTTTGTGCTTTGGGGTTGGGGAAAGAGAGGATGTTGGTTTGTTTTTCATCTGTTGTGTTGTTGAGGTTGTGATTCCTTTTTTATTTTTTTTCGTCTTGGGGGAGGGGGGGGGGGGGGAAATTGTTTTTCTGTTTTTTTCCTCTCTCATTTTTTTCTTATTAATAAAAAAAATAATCTTGTTATTAATTTGTTTTTTGGTTTTGGTTTTGTTTTTATCTTTAATTTCATATTATTTTAGATGTGGAAGACATCAAATTTGTCATCAATTTTGACTACCCCAATTGCTCGGAAGATTATGTGCACCGCATTGGTCGCACTGCCCGTTCTTGCAAGACTGGCACGGCCTACACCCTCTTCACCCCTGGCAACCACAAGCAGGCTCCCGATTTGATCTCAGTCTTGAGAGAAGCCAAGCAGGTCATCAGTCCCAAGTTAATGCAGTTGGCTGAAAACTCTAGGAGTTACCAGGGTAAAAGTAAGTTCACAAAAATCTTGTTCTTTTTTTTTTTTCTCTGTTTCGTTAAGGATTATGGAATCATGTATGTTGGATACATGAATGAGTGTTTGCCTGCATGCTAGCCAATGGGGATATTGAGAAAAGAGTCGCTAGCTGAGCTGCCGAGTTCGCCACATTCTTGGAACAGTTCCGCGTTTTCTTTTTCTACCCTCTGTCCTGCTGTCACACCTGCAGGATGGGAATGAAAAGAAGAGAAGGGAAAGGAAAAAGTGATGGATGAGGGTAGGTATAGATTAAGTAAGGGAATGAGGAAGAAGAAAGGGAGGATTGGGAAATAAAGAAGAGGTCAGGAAAAGGGAGGGGGAGGGGTCAATAGAGAAGGAAAGAGGGTTAGAGATAGAAAGAAATAACAGACATTTACAGAGATTGTAGAGAGAAAAAAGAGAGAGAGATCAACTGACATACAAAAGTAAAATATGTTTTTAAAAAAGAAAGAAAATTCAGGACTGTCACCAGTTTGATTGGGTGGGGTCAACCAGTCGACACGGACACACTGTGTAAATGTGATAGTGATAGAGACTTGAACATTGCTTTTTTGTAAGATGGACTGAGAATGGCTATTGCCATGACAATCTCTCTCTTTCTTTCTTTCTCTCTCTCTCTCTCTCTCTCTCTCTCTCTCTCTCTCTCTCTCTCTCTCTCTCTCTC
>JBCIKM010038495.1:0-15908 GCA_039654465.1 Melibe viridis
TCATCTTACTTTCCTCTTGGGCGCCTCTATGACCCAAGTGTGTCGTGGTGCCCTAAAACCACCAACAAACAAACAAACAAACAAACCATCTACAGAGTTAACCTCATTATGGGTTTTTTACAACGATTTAAGTTTGTCTGCATTTCTTATTCTGATAAATTTATTCATTCATATCAGTGGGTAATTGACACCTTATCACTTTATCGATGTGGCATGTTAGTACTCTCCTAGGTCTCCTTTATTTTATTGTCTAAGTCATTCTCATTATTTTTAATTTTTCAAGTCCACCTCTGTTTATTTTGAGAGGAACAAAAATGATCAGGGTCAGTTTAAGAGCATTTATATTCTGTGATGGTCTTATTACAACATAGCTTCAAACTGTGTCATGGATTGTAAATTTTCTTTCTCTAAGGGAGTGTAGTTCTCATTCATTTAACAGTCATGGATAAACCCTAATGGCGCGAACTGTATATTTTGTATTGTAATTAGTTGTTATTTTGTACATAAACGTGCACTTCTCTTCATTTGTTACAATATGTCAGGTGCAAAAAAAAAAAAAAAGTCCTGATCTTTAAGAGATTCTCATTTCATATTCCTTCCATCGATTCATTTGGAAGTAACTATTATTATCATTATTTAACAACCCTTTGTATATGTTTGTGAAATTTGAAGGAGAACACTGGATTTTGTTTCTGTAATTTTTGCCAGTGTTTATCAATATCAGTGACCAGGTCTATTGAGTCAATATCCATTGCTGTTGAAAATAGTGCTTTTTTACCAACCCCCGGTGAAGACCTTCAAGAACTTAGAAACTAGTGAAGATAGAAGCATCTAGTTTTATTTTATTGAATTGCAAATGGATAAGGCAAACCATTTTTCTTCAGTGACATTACTTCACCTTTTGGAAACCAGACTCCGACAGATTTTGAAATTTAAAAAAAAATTCATCTCAAAGTAAAAAATTAGCCACAGTGGACTTTCCATAATATGATGAAAATGACGTCACCATCAAGCGATGGTTTGTTGCATCTTGCTTGAATTTCTTGAATTGTTGTTGATGACATGGAAAAATTACTTGATGTTACTTTCGTACTACTTTCTGAATTGCTTGATCAGGTTTTGTTAAAAATCACAATCTTCTGCAGCTTTGATATCTAATTGACATTAAGTTAGTCTTTGGTAAACGCTTGTAGAAAATTGATAAATTTTGTGCATTGTTTTCTGTGAAATTTCACATAGTTGAAAAGATAGGCGTGTTTTATTCCAAAGGATTAAGAAGGAATAAGAAGTTACAAATTTCCAGTACATTTTTTTTTAAATTTTGTTTATGACTAATGCTTTTTTAATTCCTTTGTTGGTGCTTTGACAAGACTCTGATTACACCTGTATTTGATTTATCTGTGTTTGATCACTTTTTGTAGTATTATTATGACTTTGCTTTCTTTCTTGTTTATTTGTTGCCTATTTGTTGCATACCTTGTTAACATTACGAATACACATCATATCTAGTCATTATGTGACATAGAATTGATACCAAAAGCTTATGTTTAAACACTTCATAACATTGTTCTCTTGATTTATTTTGTACCTGCATGATGATATAAATTTTTTAACTCTGATCGTTTCTCTTTCTTGCTGTTGCAAACTCTGGTAATTGTGATTAGTTGGAATAAATATTCCTGTATCAGTTGAATGCAAAGATTTTGTGCCTTAAAAACTAAAACTTCATTTTGATTCTTTTTCTTTTTTTTAATAAGGCCGTTTGATTGATATAAGATTAAAGTTCTATTTTATCCACAGCCCCGTGGATTTAGAAACTACAATCTTACATAGTGAGAAACAGTTCAAGAGCTTTGGACAATGATATGCCTTATTATTAGATGCAGTTTGGCGTTGTTGGGTGGTAGTCATAGTCATGTTGTCTTTGTATTAAATTATCAAAGTTTCAGACAATACCATTTCAAGAAACGGACTAATCAGGTAGTAGTAGCTCTTACTAAAGTTACTTTATATGTAAGAAAGTATAGGCTCATTTTGTTGGCCCAATTGTTGGATAAGAATATGAAATGTATTTTGACCTGTACAGTCTAAGGCACATAAGAAGACATCCTTAAATGTGACATTACATGACAGACAATATGACGTCACAGGAAAGCCCCAAATATTTGATATTATTAGTAATAATTTATTTCTTTTATTATGATTTCTCTTCAGCACAGACAGCTTTAGTACATCACAAGGGCCCAACCTTTCAAAACCTGACTCTTCTAAAGGCTAAAAACTAAAAAAAAATCTTTTCAAGTCTAAATTTTTTCCCAATTGACTTTTCTCGGCGCATTGGCAATTATATTAGTTTTCCTTAGTTTTAGGGGTGAACTAATATTGCAACATAGTACAACATAAATTCTCCAGTCCCAACCATTGTAGCATTATCCATTTTTGCACCATGATGTTTTCATTCATAATATGTTTGCCCTTCAAAACCCTGACATAATCCTTACATAAGAGAGGCATTTCCAAGGCTACAAGTAAGTTAATGAGGTATGGCCACTAAAAAGCGTAAGAAAATTGAATATGTTTTTGATTTTTTTAAAGTCTTCTATCTTCATTTCTATACCCACCCAACAATTAATTCTCGATTTTTCATTTCAATGACAGAAAAACAAGTGGAATGTTGCTAGACATCTTTTGGTTTTTACATGTTTGACACAATTACATTAATCACAGCTCTTGTGTTTTTATAGGGTAATATTGTGATTGTGGATTCACATTTGCAGCACTTACTTATATAATCACCAAAACAGATAACTTCTCAAAACTCTCTGGCGATAATTACTCTTCCTACATTGATGAAGTGAAAAGCTCTTAAAGTTCCTTCTCCGATTTTGTCTGCACATCCTCACTACAATTTAGGCCATCTACCATTGCCATAATCATACAGCATACATTTGAATACCTGCTATTATGCTTGAAGCAATCAATTCCTGATGTTCCATTATTGTTAATAGTAGTTTTTGTATTGCACGGCACAGTTCACTCTGGTTCAGCACTCTGCCTTGAATTGAATAAAGATGATTGGTTTTTCCTTTCATTTCTAAATATATGATTTTATATAATACAGGGGGTGGTTGGTGGGCTCTTCTACTTCTGTTTCTTTTACTCTAAAGTTATCGACTTACTTGTTCTCCTTTTCTGTGATGTCCTGTTTTTGTTGTCTTGTTTGCAACTCAATGCTCATCCCTTATTTTATGCCTTTTGGTACATGACTACTGCAGGGTCATAAGTTAAACGTACTGAGTACTTTTGTACACAAAGGGGGTTTAAAGATCTTGGGTCTTTCTGTACCATAATGCTGTTATGTGTGATGGCCATTGCTTATTTTTGTAAGGAGGGATGATATTTTTTGTCATTGTAAATCATCTCTTGGTGGCATCAATATGTGTTTTGAGAGATGATATTTATTTTTTAGTGTAAATCACCTCTCTGCTGTTTGTGGTTTGTTCTGTTCCGTCTTTTAACTAATTCTATCATCTCTTACTTTCCTCTGGGCTCCTCTTTGACCCTCGTGTGTCATTGGGCCCAAAAACCTCAAATAAACATTAAACAAAACAAAGCAGGATAGGATCAGTTTTAATTTCTTATTGCTTATATTATTATTACGCACAGATGGCAGACTTTCTTGGAATGATGCCTATGGTCCACCAGTCTCAGCAATTTATAATATTATATTATATCAATATCACCCAGAACTGGGCAGTCTGGGACTCTCACAACTGGGTGCTAGAGAATTTCTTAGGTGGCGATGAACCCTTGAAAAACAGTTTATGAAGTTTAGCATTAAGATAACTCTGAGCCTCCCTGATGTAGGTGATGAAAGTTGTTTGCCAAAGTATGTAAAAAGGTTGGCGAGGGTTGGTCTGTATAAACAGCACCTCTTTTACTTCACAGGATAAATAATTGGAAAGGAGAAAAATTGTTGATCATTTTAGAACAATTTTGAGATGTGTCAGAAGTAAAAAAGTTTTGTTCAAAATGATCTCTATAAAGGAAATCAAGAAGGCGGCCGCACATATCTCCTGTCTGATGTGGGACTATCACTAACTCTTGATGTTGATTCTGCAATCAAAATCCCAAATTAAAAACAGGGATGAGTACACATCATGTCACAACTCCATAAAGATGACTAACCATGAATCACACAACACTCCATTTCTCTTGGTCCCAAATTTCAAGATCAGCTTTTACTTTTATAAATGTTACCAATACTAATGATTGTAGAATAAATTTTGTTTGCATTTGCAATGCTACTTCACTCTTTAAATAAAGCCAAAAGTGTTATTACAGTTATTTTTGTTTCCATTTTTCATTCATTGATGAAAAATAGCATCTTGTACTTTCATTACTAGGAATAAATTTTCAAATGAGATAATTTTGTTGGTTTTTTTTTTTTTTAATCAGTCAATTTTCTTCTTAAACAATTTTTCATTCCTATTCCTAGTTGGTGGAGATGAGGGAGAATACGTGGCAGAGAGGTACAGTGCTTGCCTCTCGTGGGAAGGTCCAGCGATTGAGTGCCATGAGCAAACAAAATATTTCTGGTTGGTTTTAACTCCCTGGTGGCAAAGAGGTACAGACACCTCTCAAACAGAAAAGTCTCGGGTTCAAGTCCCATGGAAAAGCAAAAGAATGATGGGATTATTTTCTGGTTGGAATCCTGGTTCTCTCAGACTCAGAGATGGACAATAAACATCCCATGTGCAAATTGCGCTCATAAAAGAACCCTCAGCAGTTGAATTAAAAAAGAGTATGTTGGTAGCTACTGTTCAAGCAGAATTCAAAATCAATTCCAACCACTCAGCTGAGCTGTTTGCTGAAAAGTTCATTGAAAGTAGAAGAAGAAGAGAAACAGAGTAGTGTGTGTCACATAGGCAGATTATAGTTTTCTAAGAACCACCTCTGGTTGGACATGGTGATGCCTCAACATTTACATCATTTCCAAGCATAATCTAATCAGTTTTATCTTATCTGAAAAAGAAGTTTCATTTTGTGTGTGTGTTTAATTTATGGTGGTTGGCAGGGGCTATGACATTTAATTTTACAAGTCTTCTGAACTTTGAAGCAGCTTGTCAGAGAACCTACCTACTTTGTTTGACTTGAGAGACTGATCAGGGACCGTTATTCCCGGTCTCTTGTCACACCTGAATCCTGTTTGTGTCCACCCAGTCTTTATAGAAGTGAGTGAAATTTTCATTTCATAACTGCCCTCGAGCCTCGTCGCCTCACAGTCTAGGACCAAGTGGTCGGTCGTCTGGACTTCCTTTTGACATTCAGAGAACTGTCCAGATTCAGCCAGGATAATCGTTGATAACATCAAATTTACCGACCACCCGTAGTTCTTTTGGTCATCTCTTGCTTACACTTACAGCTTACTTGGACTTGAAAACTTTGGGTCATCTTAAGTACATGCACATTTTTTATATCCAATAAGATAACATTACATAATGTCACTTGTCTCTCTCCATCTTTCAAACAGTTTTGTTTTGGGTTTTTTTCCTTTATTAAAGAATTGGTTATAGATATGAAAACAAAAAGTAGAAAAAGAAAACATGACAGGTTGAACTGATTTAATCTGCATCCACATAACCAATTTGCACATTTAACAATTTTAGTTAAAAAAATAAATAAATAAGACACTATGGCCAATTAATGTTTCAATCACAGAATTCAATCTTGATTGTCATGGGAAGATGAATTTTCCTCACAATTAGGTCCTGCCTCCTTGTCACTATTACACAATTGTGTAAGGCGATTCAAAATAACTTTTGCAACTTCATGAAGATCAGGCTATGGAAAGGATCAAACAAGAAGACATTATATAATTAAGCAATTCTTCTCAACAATATATAACCCTAGCCTAAATAAAAAGAGCAGGTCAAAAGTTGCAAGTTCAGAGTATAAAAATGGGATCAATAAAGGCATTAAAAATACAAAAACAAAAACAAATGACGTTTCAGGAACAAACAAAAAGCTTACATTCTATTGCCCATTTAATAAATTGTTTCAATCCTTTGACAAAAGTGGGCATTCGGTTGGAAAA
Organism: Melibe viridis; assembly: GCA_039654465.1. Lineage (NCBI taxonomy): Eukaryota > Metazoa > Mollusca > Gastropoda > Nudibranchia > Dendronotidae > Melibe > Melibe viridis. The sequence goes on from JBCIKM010038495.1 coordinate 6,098, forward strand.
ATCTTTAGTAGACTTAAACATGATTGTCATTTTCTAATTTATTACAATAATAATAATAATAATAATAATTTTTCTTTTAAAAACCCTCGCCCTGTGGCTCATTGGTCTTTATCAATAAGCAGATCCCACTCCCACCAAGGCAACAGCAACTATTGTTTGGCTTAAGATCAAGTAATACCCCTTGTATTTCTCACTATGCCACACAAGCTAAGGTACAGTGGACCGATCCTCTGCCTGTCTTCATATTTTGTGATCCAGGCTTATTCCCAGCTCCTTGGAGCTGGATCCCGACACTGCTTAGGTGGTATGAAGGGATATGGCGAAGAAAACAAAAACAACAACAAAGCAACTGTCTTCTGAAAGTGTGAGAATACCCATCAAGAAAACACTGGATTCAATTTGACTTATTGGCTGTTGAATGGTTAATTTCAACAAATTATTAGCAAAACTCACCCCCCCCCCCCCTCGTCTGAAATATATTTACTTTTTTTAAAAAGAAACTTAGGGGAAATATAAATACAAGATAAAGGCACTCATATGGTACCATCTCATAAAGACTTACCTGTAAAATATGCAGGCCTTTCAAGGTGAGAACTATCAGGTCCATCATGCCATCTCCCATGACATCATCACAAGCCAAACCCATCAACGGGTTGCAGAAACGGCGAGTCCATATCAATCTGGAGGAGGCAAACAAGAATCAATATGTATTCAGGGCTTCAGCAAAGTCTCTTCACAACTTCCAAATCTTTAACTCAAACATAAGTACCTATAGTTAGTGTGTTGTTGAGAGAGGACAAGACAAAACCAAAGAGAACAGTAAATAAATTAATGGAAAAAAAAATTCTTTCAAAAATTGTCCACCGGGCCGAGGTTCGAATAAAATATTTCTTACAAAGATCACTCATGAACAAACAGGTAAAAAAAGGGAAATTTGAAAGAATGAAGAAGACTTGGCTGACATATTCTCAAATTTTGTCTTACTTGTAGCACGGGTAATCTGTCACAGGCATGACAGCAAAGTTTGGAATGGTCAAATCAGGAGTCAGCATTTTGTCAGGCGTTTCAAAATGTATTGATTTGGTTGATGGAGATGTCAGATTTTCCTGGGATCTGTAGGAGGATCAAAAGTTTCTTTGATAAGCACTCAACTATGACAGAAACCAACAAGACAATCTTTTATGACATAATAATGGAGAACTTCAATGGCAGCAATCTTGTGTAGTTTTGCCCATTGAAGATTCGAGGCTTCTTTTCAATGTTTAGACTGAAACCCCAACTAATCTTAAGGCAACTTTGAAAAAGAATTTTTTTTTAAAGAATCCTATTTCAGATTTTCTCTATATACACTGCATCATTTACATGGAAGGTGCTTTTTTACAACTCTCTCTCTCCCTCCCTCCCTCTCTCTCTCTCTCTCTCTCTCTCAAACACGCATGCACTCACACACACACACCTGAACAGCCTTGATAGGAGATTGTGATGAGGGCTGACATCCAGATGGCTGCTTTCCTCCTTACATCGTTCTTGTAATGACAGGAATGACGATTCTGGCCCAGAGCATGTGGCAGCCACAGTTTTATGTCGGCGCCGAACATCTTTTTCCTGAAAATGTCAAAAGTATCAGCCTACTAATAATATTCATAGCAGCCAGCATTAATCTATTATAAATTTTCCAACTGTCCGTCTGTCTGTCTTTGTGTCACCAAACTCCGCCCACAGACAACCGATTTTGACAATTAAGATGTCAAATCAAAGCTCTCACTCTGAGGAATGTCTATGGGTATTTTCATCTTAATTACAACAAGGATAACTTCACAAATCAATATTTTCCATTATAGTATTGAGAAAGAGACATTAATTAAATTCACTGCGAGACGTGACTCACGCGCACACAAACGAGAGAGAGAGAGAGAGGCGGGCGACACCATTTGTGAATGGTGACGCCTCGCTTGCACCTATGTTGGCGACAAGCATTAGGAGCTTTTGTTTGTGTTGTCACTTTCGTGGTGAGCGGTGGGACTGTGCTTTCTTACCTGGACGGGGAGGGGGAGACGGGGTGGGTAATACGTGAGTGGAAATAAGATGGAAAAAGAATAGAGGACATGTGCAATATTATTACTGAACGGGTGGTGGTGGATAGAAGACTTTTGGATTTTCTCTGCTGAGCAATCTTCGCAAATAAGGTCTCATATTACAACTCTCACTTCGAGGAATGTCTTTTGAGAATTTCATAACGGATAACTTTGCAAATATTTTCCCCCACATTAGTAACATAGTAGAGAGACAATGCATTAGACACCGCGTGACAAGAGGCTGCTGGCGACTTGGATGAAGGCAGGGAGGGGGGAGGGGGGGGGGGGATTTAGAGGAATTGCAGCATGAGGGAAAATCAAAACATAGTTTGGAGTTAAACAGCCGAGGCTGCTACGGGTTTCTTGTCTCTCAAATAAGGCTTCATCGTCTCTCAAAGCAAAGAAAAGGTCGAAAATGGAATTCACAGTAAAATAGAGCATGCTTTGAGAATTCAAAAAAAACAAAAAAAAGCATATGAAGTGACATCCTCATTTAGATATTTTTCAAACAAACAACATAAAAGCCCTGAAAGAGATACAAAATTACAAGTTAGCTGGTCAAATTTATAACTGATGGAGTTGTCTAACTTAAAATATATTTTAAAATATTATTCATCAATAATAACACATGGTAACCCCAGAATCATCTCCCTTAACACTAATATTTAAGAGGGTTTTTTTTTTTGTCAAAATCAATTCACGTCTACAACAATCCTTATACCTTGGTTGAGACTTTAATAAAACTGACCTTGACAACTTTATCTGAAGGATTTTCTGTCTCGTCCTGCTTCACAAGTTTGCTTTCCTTGTCAGAGGACAGGATAGGTGTATCCGAATGGATAGGCACAGGCATCGGGGTGTGGAATGGAGTCGAAGTCAACATTTGAGGCTTTTCATAGATAAGCTTGTACACCATTAATATCTAAGACAGAAATAAAATGAGATACGAGCACTTGATGAATTTTTACCAATGTGGATAAAAATTGTCTTAACAGGCAATTGTCTTATTGCAAACTTAATCAAGATGATTAAATGCTTCGCTTGGCTTATAAAACAGCATGAATTTTTCTTATACTGCATCAGGTAATTTTGTGAAAATGTAAGATAGTAGGATAATGATAGAGCAATTTTCTCAAATACTACTGTTCATAAAACCCTCGCGCACTTGTTCAAAATTCTTGGTTTGTCAAATCATTCTCACAGGTTAAATGAAAACTAATCTTTTTTAAATAGAAGAGGTTGAGAAAGACTCTAAAACTGTCGGAGCTTACTTTGAAATGAGCATTACAGGCTTTACTGTAGCCTATCCAGTTCTTTTTATGATATGATATGAAATAGCCAACCAAGTGAATGAATGGCTCTCTCTGGGTCGTAACTAATAGTATGGCAATTACCTGTCCATAAGTTCCAATTAAGACCTCGTTTTCTCCATCAAAATCAACATCCATGACACATGAACATAAAACAACATCCTGTGAATTGCTGACTGGCAACACCCGACACTTGCTGAGACCATTGGCAACCACATCGCTGAAAGACACAAAAATACAATGTTATAGTGATCATTGGAAGGAGTTTATCTGTTGAAAAACATAACGACAGAAAGCAACACACCTTCGTTCACTTCTATTCTATAGAAATAATATTTGTTTTGTTTTTTTATCCTTTTCCCTTCATACAACCTCAGCAGTGTCGGGACACAGCTCTAAGGGCTGGGGAAACCTCTAGATCATAAGAGATGAAGACAGATAGATGATCAGTCCAAATCTTGTGTGGCATGATCAGCAATACATAAGGAGTATTACTCAATCTTAAGCCAAACAATAGTTGCTGTTGCCTTTGGTGGTATCTGCTCATTGAGAAAGACCAATGAGCAGATTTACTAAAGGTGTAGAAATAATATTAAAATACATTTAATTTTCCTCTCAATAAAGCAGCATCTTAATTTAGAAATAAATCACTTCACACAAAAGGAGAAATTTTCCTGACCAATAATAAAATACAAATCCATTCCTTCTGAAGTGAGTTGTAAAAAGCCTAAAAGATTAATTCTGTTAACATTTCCCTATAACATTATTACAATCATGGGAGTGAAAAAAGAAAGACTCACTAGTAAACAACTGATGGATCGATGGCTGATGTTGCTAACAAGTGTAAAGCTTCTTTGTCTGGCATCTCTCCATCTTCAGCATCAGCTGGAACCCTCTCACTGTCATCCTGCGGAACTAGATAGGGAAAAGTAATTTGTCAAAAGTTGGCATTTGCATCAAGAAAACGTTAATTTTGTAACCAGGCCATCCAAAGAATGGATGAGATCACCCATCAAACCTAAGCTTGATGCCAACAGGAGCTACCCATAGCATGAGCAGGATATTAAAATGTAGAGTAGTAAATGTCTTATACCTGGAGATTGCAAAATGCTTAAGCTGGGCTCTAACCTCCTTACTACAACTATTTCCTATGGAAAAAAGTAATTTCTAATTGGTACCACATGATAGGCTTATTACCCTAGCCTCTCCAACCCCTTGAATTACAATCATACTGAGTGTCAAAAATAACACCCAAAATTTCAAAAAAACACAGCAGCCCATCATTAAGTGGAAGGATTTGAATGAAATTAAAAGTGGAACAATGCTCATATCCAGTCAAATATTGGGATCATGGTAATTTGAATGGGCAAATCATCATGAAAAAAATGAAATGAAAATTGTTTTTTGGAGACAAAATGTTCAACAAAACCCAATGTTTTCATGTAAAAAAAAAAAAGGGAAGGGAACTGGGCAAAACAGCTTCTAGGAGTTACCTAGATACTGATTTCTACAGGAAAAATGAATAAGTCTCACAAAAACACATTCAATTGCACGTACAACCATTTGATGCATCAATCACTATTTGGAAATCCTTTCAATGATGCCAGCTATCTTGTATTTTAAGAAATCGTCTCATTCTATGATCAAAATTTCCTCCCTCTGTGTTCAAACATCACCTGTCCATACATAGGGTGCCAGACATGATCAAAGGGATTAAGCTCTTTGCCCATGGCAGTGTATCAATTCTATGATGTGTTAGCAACATGAGAACATACAATACCGACTAGAAGAGGATGATTTCATCATGTTGTTGGGTAAATGAGGCTACATAAGTTAACGGGCCAGGGATTGTGTCAACATATCGTATGACCCATTAGATTTTAAGATAATGTAGTCTACATTTCATATGACTCATTTTCAATATAAAAATTTTTATGCTGCTGTGAATGCACCACCATTCAAATTTCCCCGGCTAGTATTCAAGAATCATTCAGATTTTGTTTGCATTTTGTTTCATCTGAATTCATTCATTACATGATACACTCAATTTACTATGCTAATATTAAGTCATTCGACTCACTGCGTCCCGACACTGCTTTGACGGTATGAAGGGATAAGTATAACAAAACAAAACAAAACTTTGAAGTTCAACAAAAGATCAATCAAATATAGCAATTATTCCTTGTTTACATTTAGTTCTCAGAAAGTCTGGCCGCTGTGTGTTGGTGTGTTGGTGGAAAAAATGAAGACTAGTGATGGGACTGTCCATTTCTGTTGTCCAAGACTCCAGGATCTCTGGAGAGGCACAGAAAACAAACAAACACAAATTCAATCAATGCACACAAAAAATATGTGTGATAATACATGGTGTCCTTTTATCATTTCCCTGTTAAAGAATTGAAATAGGTAAAAAAAAAACTAGAAAAGATAAAAACACCTGGTCTTTGGCAAAAGCTTAGAAAATTATTTAACTTTTGCGAGCACTAAATATAAAAAATATACAGCAACTGTGAAAACCCCAAAAGCATGGTCTTTCAGTAACCTGTCCTAACCCCCCACTTATCGGCCAGATACATCAAACACAGAGTTGACAAAACCAACAGAAAATGAAACACTAATCACTTCTGATTTCAAATTTTGAATTTCATGCATTTACCTTGATATCTAGTTGGCCAACAGACTATTTTTTGTTCACTATATGCTCCCACACAAATACAATGCTACGTAATTTTTAAAGTGAAAGGCAAATCAAATGACCTATTCCAAACTTTCGGAAAAATGGCTCACAACTTAGAAACTTAATTAAATTATCATACATTTCTAATTCTGTTGCATTACCTCTACTCTCTTCATTGACAAGAAACAAACATATGAGACCATTTTGAGTACCAAGAGCTGTCAGTCTGTGAAAATCATTCACTTGTTTGATTTCTAGTTGGGTGACACTGAAGTGAAAGCAAGTAGAAAACATTCAATTATTGCTCATATCTTGTACACTGCATACATGCTAGGGTTTGCAGAAAATAATGCACTCTTCTCATTAAGAAACAGCTACTTGGCCAGTTTTTAAAATTCATATTCTAAAATTAAAGATTAGAGCATCAGCATGTAAAAAATATATTTCTTAATTTTCTGCGTCATCATACCATATCATATCATGAGCTAAAATACAATATTGTAAAGCCAAAATTGCTCCTGTTGAAACATCTACTGACGGAAATAAGAAAAACAAAACAATGAAATATGCATTAAAGTCAAACATAACAATCCGAATGAACAGACACCAGCAAATGCTTGATATGGAGTAGCAGAATTACAACTAATCTCACATCAAAATTCTCAGAATAAAAATACAGAATTCTAATGTGATCAGCATGCTTCTTTTTTTTATATAAATTGATTTAATTGGTGTCCTCATTTACAGTTCAACAAGTAAAGCTTAGAGAAGGGAAAGAGCTTATCGAAAGAACAATTTTTCTACTTACTTGTCATCAATTGCTGTCATTTCAGGAAAAAACTGACTTGAATTTACAACTTCTTCATAGCCCTCATAATCGTCCATCTTTGACAGAATAAAAAAGTACAAATTTACACCCCTCAACTTCAAGAGGCATAAAAAATTCCATGTTCAAGAGTTTCTACATGTAAGTATGAAAAGCTTGTTATTTTGTTAACTATTTGAACAGGTAATTCAAATGACAAATTGCCTTCATCATCAACAATATAATGTCATTATTATTACTAGCTGAAGCCCTCTTCTACGAATAATTGGCAGTTCTTTGCTGAAAAATGAATGGGGTCAATCTGCTCCCTTTTTAAAATAGCTGCTGGTGTAAATTAGTTGGAAGCTTAGAAGAGACAGAACTCATTAGATTTGCAAGTTTGTCTGATTGAATTTTAAGAAATAAAAAATTTAACAGCATTTTTAACCTTTTCATTTTTGTTTTAGGAACTAAGGCCCCATTCTACCAATAGCTGGCTATTTTTTGTCCGCATTTCGGCAGCATGTTGTCAGAGCATGCATGTGTGTTGCACAGAATGGCTTTGTGTTTTGTGTTATTGTTGAGGCCTGCAATATATGGAGCCGATTTGCCACCCACTCCTTTTCTAAAAATGGATACTGGGGAAAACTATTTCAGAGCTAAGAGGGGACAGAACAATTCAGACTCACTCATTGAATTTTTAAAGCTATAATTAAACAGCAAATTTAGGCTTGTAATTTTGGTGCTATGTATACATTTAGGATTTAACAAATACTATTCATTTAAAGGTCTAGTTTCAGGTCCTTTGATGTTTCATGATTTTGGGTCTCGTCACCTTACGATCACTTTGTAATAAGATTAAATATGATCATTTATATTTCATAGATTATCATTATTATCAATATATTAAAAACGTTCAATTCCATGACTTGATGGATTGCATCCCCAGTGGTAAAGCAAAATCAATCAAATAGCACATGCACACAGCCATATAAGCCTTCTCCAATGATAAACTGGAGTGGCTGCCAAAGAGCATGGCTCTAGGAAGTAAAAACAATTCAAATCTAAGGCAGATGAAAACAGAAATGAAAAGGATAATCTGAAAACTGTTTAATTTTTTTTTTTTCAATTTCCAAAGAGCTTTGGCATTTTTTATTATTTCACTTATGTGGTGTATTTTGGGAAACAAAACATGCTACCATGATAAATTTAAAAAATAAAAGCCAACCATTTTTTTTTAAAGTCGAATCATAGCTTCATTCATTATTTGATTTATTCAATCATTGATAATAGCTTTAAACATTAAAAAACAAACAAACAAACAAAAAACATAAAGCAAAGAATAAAAAGTTGTTACCGGCTGATAGCAATGGATTTTCTGATCACTGCCACTTAACAGCAACATTCTCTCCAATCTGCCATGTCCCACTGGTAGCCTGGAAAATGCCAAATTCCATGGTCATTAAATTACACCACACAATTTTAACTGAGCAAGAATCTTGTAAAAACATCTCATAAATAAAGCTTATCATTCTGTTTTAACTTTGAGTATGATTAACACTTGATAGCAATGACCAGGCATTTGTTTCACTGACTGAATTTAAAGCTGATGAAAGGAAGAAAAATAAGTGACACTCTGGCACTCAAATTTATCAGGGAAAAAAAAAGCCCTCCCCCACCCCCTCCCTCCCTCCATTAAACATTGCGACTCTACCTGCTTGAAGTTGGTGGAGGTAAAAGATCTGAAGTGAAATTCTAAGGGAATCTGCTGCATTTGCAGGAACTGCTTATCCACGACCGTGTATGTCAGTCAATATCACAGCTTCTGTACATGGTGTTTTCTGATATTGCCCACATTTCATACAGTCACGCCAATTTCACCCTGTATAAATTTGGCTCCTAAAGAATCTGCCATGAGAATTTAATTTCCCTATATCACTTTAAAAAAACAAAATTCTTAGGTTTAATCCTGACATTGAAAATGATGCCCCTCAAAAAAAGATGGTTGGCTTTATTAACTTGAAATTCATGATAAAAAAAAAAAAAAAAAAATTTGAAAAGTTATCAACAATATGGCAAAGAGCTACAGTTTTCAGCATGTTAAATTCACAGAAATTTAAGTCCCAGATAAGGGATCATAAAACAGCAAAGTTCTCTAAAACCATTTCCCCAACACACTTGAGCATCCTTTTCATTGAAATTCACAATAATTTCAGTAAATATTGTATAATTCTAAACAAAGTTAATTTCAGAGTATAAATTGAGAAGCTACAGCCATACGAGTGCACAGGGTCACAACCGCTGCAAGTGACCAGTGAGACTGCCTTTCTGTGCGTTAGCTTGACCTAAGTCTGCATGGTGGCCATGGACCTTTAGTCAAGTCAGCAGAGTTTTGTTTGGATTGAAAACAAACTGTCATGAGAGGAGGTATTGCCTAGGATTATAAACAGGTGATGTTCTTATCTGTAGATTTTTTTCCTTTTCATTTCAATGTTATCAAGCCAAGAGTAAAGAATAGGAATAAGCACTCCCTTTTGTTTCAAGGTCTTACAAACTAACTCATACCATACAAATTCATCCTTCTCTAATCAAATCGAATCTGACTGCTTATATTTAAAATAAAGGGAGTGACAAGCGTGTCTTGACATTGCTTGCCAATTGCCATAAGAAGTGTGACACATTGAACGTAATATGTAGCCGTAATCTTAAAGACATGAGCAGCATGCAGTATCTCTTTTACTTTGTTTGTTTGTTTATTGGAGATTTTAGGGCCCCACAACACACGAGGGTCATAGAGGAGCCCAGAGGAAAGTTAGATGATAGATTAGTTAAAAGAGGGAACAGATCAAACCACAAACAGTAGAGAAATGATTTACACTAAAAAATAAATATCATCTCTCAAAACACATATCAACACCACTGAGAGATGATTTACAATGACAAA
>JBCIKM010038605.1:0-15894 GCA_039654465.1 Melibe viridis
GGGGGGTGGGTGTTGGGGGGGGGGGGGTGTTGGGGTGGGGGGGGGGGGGGGCAAACGTCGTTGGCAGTCGACGTAGTGAAATACAAATTTATTCCGTAATTAGAGAATTCGAACTGATCCTCTGCCTGTCTTCATATCTTGTGATCCAGAGTTTTTTTGTTGCTCCTTGGAGTTGAGTCTCGACACTGCTGAGGCGGCACGAAGGGAAAAAGGATAACAAAACGAACGATCATGGAACACATCACAGGAGAATCCCAATATAATGTCCTTCTCTCTCATTTTTTTTTTCTCTTTCTCCAGCAGTTGGATAAAGGCTCTACTGTTCTTTGGCTTTCTAAATTAGAGAAGAATGTTACCATCAACAGCAACAACATAGTTACAGCAGCAACAACAGTTAACGCTTGGTGAGCAGAATGAAAGTCAGAAGGGCAGATAGAGCACTATAGCAGTAACGGTTAGTTATAAGAAACCCGCGCCCGGTTAGCTGAATCGCCGGGGGCTCTGGGCGGGATACAGTCTAGTGTTTGTTTTACCTTGAAGTGGTTCCCTCGGGTGTGAAATAATGCGCACCGATAGGTGTGGTGTGCACGCACATGCTGTAGACTGCTGTATACGACATCGGGTTCCGTAACAGGCTTGCTGGGAGCTACTGGGTTCACCGCTGGTGCCGGATGGACGGACGGACGGACGGCTGACGGCCCACGGTCCACGGTCCACGGCCGGAGCAGGAAGTCGTGTTTTGATTGGTCCGTCTGGTGTGCTTGGGGGTTATTAGTGCAGTTGTTAATTAGGGACGGTATTCTACCTGCATTGCTCCTCAAGGACGAGACGTCAGGAATTCCCAGGTGAACTGTTTAATTTAATACGGAAACTGAGAAACTCAAGAAGCGGAAGAAAAGACGGTTTTTAAGTAGGGAATTTCATAACAAGACCAAGTAATGAGATTGCTCTTGACGTTATCGGAACAGACATCAGGAAGGTGGGGGAACATCACCCCAGCCCACCCCCGGCGCTCGGCTCTGGCCCAGTTGTCGATTAACTATCATGATGTTCTTGGCACACAAATAGACTTAGAAGGTGAAAAGGGAAACAGGGCGAACATCTTTAAAAAAACAAAAAAAACCAACAACAAAAACCCAGCCAAACGAAAGATTAACTAGCAAACAAAAAGACCATTGAACAATGTGTGGCCATTGTTAAAAACACGCATCTTGGCCTCACGAACAATGGAAGGCGTTGCTGCAGATCACCAATTCGTTTAATTGTGTTGATTTTGAAAGCTGTGCTATTGTGGTATAAATATAAATTGCTCTTAATTTCTATACCGTCTTTGATGTTGTTTTATTTTTATTGTTGTCTTGGTGGTGTTTCTTTTTCTTTGTTTTTCTTAATTTCTATACCGTCTTTGAAGTAATTGTTTGTTTGTTTTGTTTTTGTTTTGTTGGTGTTTTTCTTTTTTTTTTCCTTTGTTTTCTTGTGAGAAGAAAGTGCAATTCTAGCGCAGTCTACTTACAGAGCACCTCTAAATATTTTGGGGCAAACATCACGACACGTGACATTCGTCAGAGGCAAAAATAAACAACACAAACAAACCACTTTAAACGTCACGCACGGGTAAAAGTCGTTGACTCTGATTGCCTTGTTATAGCTGCATGGCTCTTGTTGACATGACATTCAAAGATTCTTCTCGTTAACCAATCGCTCTATCAGATTATGTAACTTGCTGTTGTTTTTGCTCTCTAGAAGTCTAAAAAAGCTCGATAAAGGGAGATCTCATGATACTCGAAGAGCATCAAAGCTTCCTGGGGGACAGAGTTGGAGCTGGCTGTGGAAATAGAAATGATAACCACAGGCAAAGAAAATGGTGCAGAGATTAGAGAAAACCTTAGAAAGAAAGAAAGAAAGAAACACAAACACACAAACACACACACACACACACACACACTCACACAAACACACACACTCACACACACACACACACACACACACACACACACACACACACAAAACAAAACAAAAGGTTAGAAGTCACCTAGAGAGCAGACACCACCAAAGGCAACAGCAACAACTTTTGTATTGTCTGGCTTATTATCGAGGAATAATCCTGATGAATTGCTCATTACGCCACGCAAGCTAAGGCACGGTGGACTTATCCACTAATGTCCACAGGAGTATCAGGGCGAAATCTCAGCAAAAGGCTCTTAAAATGATGGCCCGTATTAGGTAAAAAAAAAAAAAAGAAAAAGAAAAAAAAACCACTGCGCATTCCCTTCTATAGATAGTTTCGGATTTTATCTTTGCAGACAAATCTTGCAGATGTGCCGGGATGACGGAGTGGTCTAGGGGCTGGGTTGTTATAAATACCCCTATAAGAAAGGGTGATGACACATCGGCGATTGAAACTAGATATGACATACCCGATCAATGTCATGACGCCCAGCCGGCAAGATAAAAGTAGGAGAATGAAAGCTTTTGGAAGTCCAAACAGCAATGAAGTGATAAAAAAACAAACAACAATCCAGCAAAGTGAAGTCGGGTGAGGTATGTTTGAGATAAAATCTCGCCAACTCGTTCAGGGTTTTCAAAACATGGTGCAGGTTTGTCGGGAAGATTTTTTTGGGTTTTCATTTTTGTTTTGTTGTTTGTTGTTGTTTTTTTTTTTTTTTTTTTTTTTTTTTTTTAAATTGGCAGACTACATCATGCATGATTTAATATTTATCTTTCCGCTGTATCAATGATTTTTGTCACCCATTTGCAGTGCTTGATATTGCAGTTCACTGTTTCGACATTCCTTTTACGAATATTATCCTTTCAGCAAATATCAACATTAAACCCCACTGGAGTGGAGTGGAGCACTGAGGAGGAGAAAATAAGAGGACAAGGACATAACCACCCTCACCCTCCCCTCCCCTCCCCCTAAAAATAACCAACAAAACCTTGCGGGAACAGACTGACTTTCCCACCAAATATACTACTTTTTTTTTTCTTCTTCTCTTTCACCAGGGAGAGAATGTGGAGCGATCATTGCAAAAGGTCATGACACTGTGGAAAAGGGCCCTCGACAAGCCACACAAATTTGCAGCTTCCATAACAATATTATTATCAACCTCCTCGTTCCTCAGAGAAGTATTCCAAGAGAAGACAGCAGTGCGACTGGTGCAGCACCGGCTTCGATGAGACAAGACAAGACAAAACAAGACAATCAAGACAAGACAGGATAAGATAAGATATGACACGAGAAGACAGGACAAGACAAAACAAGATAAGATAAGACAAGACAAAACAAGACATTCAAGACAAGACAGGATAAGATAAGACACGAAAAGACAGGACAAGATAAGAGAAGACAAGACAGGAAAAGACAAGACAGGACAAGATAAGACAAGACAAGACAGGAAAAGACAAGACAGGACAAGATAAGACAAGACAAGATAAGACAGGACAAGACAAGACAAGACAGGACAAGACAAGACAGGGCAACAAAGAGTACCAAATTGGGGAACACTTGGAAGCCAATTCGGAGCGCTGCTGCAGCTGCTACTGCTGGTGGTGGTGGAAGACATCCGATGTGGTAACCTTGACCTCCATGTTACCACTCGCTGTCCATTGGTTGAAACAAAGTCATACGCGTGCGTGCAGACGCGCACACACATGCATATTCATACACAAATCTCTCTATCTGTGTGTATGTATGTATGTATGTGTGTATATGTGTATGTGTTTGTGTGTCCTTGTTTCCGTATGAGTCTTGGTGTAAATGTGATTATGGTACTGCAATTATTTATTTATTTATTTTTTTAATTTTAATTTGATGCCTAGAGCCTGCTGCCAAGGTGAGGATAGTTTTTGTGCGTTATAAATGTGCATTATTATTATTATTATATCTGCAACCATTTTAGCTTAAAAAAAAAAAAAAATTACAACTAAAAAAAGTGAATAATAATCAGGTTAAACTGACCACAATAATGCCAAGATTTTTTGCACTTCACCAGCTAAATGAAAAGAATGATTTTTAAAAAGAATCTTACCAGGGCAAATGTTACATTAGTCATTTCTGATCTGTCTACCATTTTCTGGAGGTTTGCTGCAACTGAAGAGAAAATCGACAAGACAATGTTAGAACTGGTTCTTGATTTAGAAATAAAGGGAAAAAAAGGAGAAAAGGGATTTGGCAAAGTAATTTTTGAGTTATTGAGGAATGTGCATCATTTTTCAGTATTTGTTTGTGAGATGACAGACCATTTAGAGAGAAGACAAACTTAAACCCTGCCACAAACGTTATATAAATAGATGTTTTCAAGGGAAAATCTATCTCTCTCGCAGACACATTCAACATTTCAGGGAGATAATAAATTGACCAAAAAAACCCCAAAAGCAATACAATCTTTCACAAGCACCTCCAAACATGAACAAAGACAATGTCCATCACCCACAATGTGATTTTTTATCTAGGAGTGAGAACTCAAGATTTTGCTACATACTTTGAGTAGAAAACTAATCTCTCCTAGTACACAGACAATGGCTCTGTAATTATACACCACAATGCAAGATCTGATGACACATCAAGAAACACATTGACTGAGATAACAGAAAATAAATTGACAGTTTGTATGTATTTGAGATGAAAGTGCTTGTTTCTGAGATGAAAGAGCTGGGGAAAATAAGATGAAACATCTGAATGTAAATGCATTATTAAAAAAATATATAAAAAATTGGCCTGTCCACCTGCGAACATGAAAGTGACACTGCCCAGGCACCCATGAGGGGAACAGATAATTGATCAAACTTACACCTGATGCCAACAGGAATCCCCTATGTTGTCTATGGCAAACCACGATAGCCATGACGAAGACTCAAACCCTACACCCTTCTGTCTGCAAATCAAACACCCTGCCAACTGAGCTAATGGGACGCCAAGAATGGGTATTAAACCTGAGAGGGGATTCTCAAACAATTCTTCTGTATATCTAGCATTATACAGTGTGGTGGGCTTGTTTTAGTATGTAAGGCGCCAGACTCTCATGCTGAAGAGCATGGGTTAGATTCCTGCCGGTGCCATCAAGCCAAACATACTATGGTGCTGCAATGCAGATGCCGCCTGGGTTGTCCGTCTTCCCTTGGGACAGATCCTTGAAGCCAATTTCCACTTTGGGATGAATAAAAGGGATTTTATTTTATAGTACTTATTTATTTTTATTTCATTTTATTATATTTTTTATTTATTTTTACAATCATTATCTGGTACATACCAACTATCATATCTCGTCCATCAACCAAGCCTGCTTCAACCAGCTCTCTTGACACGCTGTCTGACGTATCTAGAAAGGAATAACACATGAATGGAAGAGAGATATATACTTCAGGTAAAATATGAAAAAAGCTTTTCAAGACCTTCCTTAGGATATTCAGGACCTCAACAACAAAACTATCTTTTGCTTCAGTTTGTGAGAATAAATTCATAGAAAGTCCACAAGACCATTAACAAATTATTTTCAAAAAAAAAAAAATTCAAAACAATAGACAAACATTTTTACATATATACATTTTAGCTGAAAATTTCTCTAGACACACACAAAAAAAAGGACTGGAACTCACCTTGACCTGGTTTGAAGTCAAAACGGATGTCATTCAATTCTCGTTTTTCATTTCTAAAAATAACAAAAAAGGAAAGAAATAATTTTTGTTTACAGAATTAATCCAACAGTTTGCAGCAATGGGTAAGTAATATATACCAGAATAAAGGATAAAAAACAACTTAACAACTCCAAAACAAAAACAAACATCAAAAACAAGAAATAAAATGAAACAGAAACAGAAGAAAAAAGTTACCTTAAACGTAGTACAAGGTTTTTGGAAGCCCCAGCAGAAGAGGGATCTGATTTGGGTTTTTCTTCTTCCACCGAAGATTCTGGGGCAACAGTAGCTGATGTGCTGGGTCCTTGGGCGGCCTGCTCTTCATCTGGCTTGGCTTCCTCTGAACTTGTCACAGGCATAGGAATGTCAGGCATCTGGCGGCCAAAAAAATTGGATTATTATCCTACAGTGCATTATTTTTTATGCACGAAAGTATTTGAAACAAAAAATAATGATCAGGAAGATAGAATCACATCTTCCTTAAATCATAACAAAACTTTTAAACAGTACACAAATATGAAATTCATAAGATAAAAAGAAAAAAAGTTCATATATCTTGATCATGATGGTTCTATTACATTAAAATATCAATCACATAGATTATGAAAGGCAAAGTTCAGTTTTAATCCACAAAATAAAACAAAAATTGAAATTGAAACCTCCAAATTATTGCAGCAAATAACGACTCACTTCATCAGGAGAGATCTTCACTCTTGGAGACTGAAAAGAAAGAAAAAAACAGGGTTGTTTTTTTTTTTCTCAACCAAAGCAGCAAAGAGTTTCCTTTTTTTTGTATCTTTTGATTTGTACATTATGATGACATCTCCACACAACAGTATTAAACTTTGGTCGCAAATAGCAATTGTTTTATAATGTGAAATCTTACAGAAAACAGCATATAAATATATATGCAGTTAGCTTTTACTTGAGTCCAGGTATGCCACTTCAAAAGTGATGCAGCACAAAATAATTCTTATTACTCCCCAATTCAGAGTTTGAAAAACTCAGAAACAAATAAAGATAGAAACATTAAGCCTTATGTCTTTATCAAAATATTTTATTTGTTGACACAAGTGGACAGATCAAACTGATTCTCTAAAGTCCTGTTATTTTCACAGGGTTTAAACCCCGACTTTGTCATCTGTTTGACACAAAAGTGAATAAATGATTTGAGAGCTTAAAAGCAGGCAATGCCAATTATCTTACATTAAATTACTTGATGAACATCACTATTGAGCAGCAGCTGATAGTATCTACTTGATTTTTTATTGAGAAATCTTGGATTGTAGTCTTAGTTCATTACATTCATAGTCCTTTATGGGAGAAGTCAAACATAAAAATTACAGCATGTTAACGAATAAGCAGTTGCAGAGTAGTTAGCACCCTTATAAAAAAAAAAATGCTTTGGGGCCACCTGACAGAAAAAATCCTTTTGCATCTTTTTCCTATACTAACTCTTTTTGCTGACAAATTCCAAGGATCAGACAAATACAGTAGGTATATAAGAAAGGACATACTCTTCCATCAGCCATAGCAGCTTTTCCCTCCTCACTGGCGCAGTCCATTTCCTCATCAGACCACTCCCAGCCTCCATCCTCTGTTTTATGTAAACGGCCACTGGAACCAGGTACTCTTTTCACCTGTAAAGTATTGAAGCCTTGAAAATGACAAGATTTGCTTGGAGAGTATGCAAAGAAGTAATGCCCCCCCCCCCAAAAAAAAACAAAAACAAAAAAAAAACAAACAAACAAACAAACAAACAAAAAACAACAACAACAACAAAAAAAACAAATTAAATTTCAAATTAAGGATGGAGAACCTTTTATCCCAAAGAGCCCATCATAGCATTTAGAAATTAAAATAAAAAAAAGGGAACTAATGTTGCAAGATTTTGATTCTCACTGTAAGTAAGTTCATGGTATATACTAGACATAGGACTGTAGTGTGGAATTTTCCATACATAGAAATTCTCCAAGAAACCCTAGTGCTTTGCTAAAGTTGTCCTTATAAGTAACCCATCACACTCAAACAAGATGTAGGATATTGTTTTACCTTCTGCCCTTTGATAGCCGGACCCTCTGCCAACAAAACTTTCTGAAGATAAGCCTTATCCTGCAAAAAAGAACAGTGCTTCAATAAAACAAAGCAGAACATACATTACAAAAGACAAAAAACCGAGAGACAACTTCATAAAACTAATTCTCACTTAAGAAATCCTTTTGAAACAAACAGATCCTAACATATATCCAAATTCCAGAGATTTTGTAAACAAAAATATTTTCCCAAATTGTGCTCTTCTCACTTTAATTGTTCAATTCTATTGTTGTATGGTTAGTCTCATTCAGAACGTCTAGTGATAAACTTTTCAGTTTTCCTCCTGCTCTCTAATTTCCCTTTAAAGTTAATCTTGAAGGAAAAAGCTCACCTTGGCTTTCTTAAAGAATTCATGCTTCAATAACTGTTTGGCAGTGGGTCTGAAAAGAAAGATAAAACATTGCCTTATAAACGTATTCAGAATCTTGATGTAATCATTGATGGGTTTATTTTAAAAATGTCACTTTACAAAATGGGAGGTTGTTTCAAAAACAAATCTTAAGCACAGCATCCTTAGTGTCACTGAAACATTTCCTACAGACCAAAAAACTGCTGTAACACATTTGTCTAATGAAGTTATTGTACTCAAAAGCTTTAAGCAAGCTTATATTCAAAACTACCACCAACCTTTTCTCCGGTTCTTTCTTCAGACACTCACTGATCATCTTACGGAAGATTTTACTGTAGCCTTTATACTGGTCTTTATCTTCAGCATTTGTATCCAATCCAGGTGGTTCATTTTGCAAAGTCAACATGAGGACCTGAAATAATTCAACCCTCAAAGATAAATCATGATTTGACTCCACTACCTCAATCAGCATTAAAAGACCTGAAAAAAGTCTATCAAGTAACAGGTTTAAACTCTATCCATATATATTTTTTAAATGTGTACATTTGCCAGTAATTATACAATTATTTTAATAAGAATTTAAGGGTTGATTTTACATAAATTTAGCTTTAATTTGTCTAATATAAAAAAAAATAGTACAAAAATACTATTTTCTAAAAATGAGTCAAGACATTTTTTCTTTGGTAAAAAGTTTCTTTATTTAATTAATTCACTAGAAATTAAATTCAAAGATAAGGAAAGAGGTTGAGGGTTTTTCATTCAGAAAATCATTTATCTTATCACCAAAACCAACGATTTGTATAAACCTGTACCTTCATTGGAGGGAATTTGTGGTATGGGGCAGTGCCAGTTGCCAGCTCAATAGCTGTAATTCCAAAACTCCAAATGTCAGCTTTGAAATCATAGCCATTCACCTGAAAGAATTGTAGTATCAACTTTGAAAGATGACCACACTGATGTTCCGTTTTCATATTGAACAGGAATCTTTAAATCTATGCAGAGTGACCCCAGACTGATCAAATCACAGAGGAAGTCTAATATCCAGTGGAGTGTGCCTAAGGAAGACTCATATGTAAAGCTATTTTAGAGAGAAATGATAAGATAGTGATTACTCTTGCACTTTTAAGTCAATCTCAAAGAAGACATTGAAAAGCAAGTTTTTTCTAAAATAATTTTTATCCGCTGAGAACCAGATGATACACTTAAAAGATTTAAAAGTATAAAAATGAATATCTGACACTTTAGATAGCTATGACTGACCAAGGAGTTTTACTAATCAATCAATAAGTAATGTGGATGTACTGACCTGCTCCATGACTTCAGGTGCCATCCAGCATGGAGTTCCTACAAACGTATGTCTCACAGCATCACGAGTCAGATCCTTTCCTGTAGCCAACCAAGCACTCACACCAAAGTCTGTTTCCATGAAGTAAAAAATGACAAGCAAATCAGTGGAATAGAGGTGTGTTGTGTCTCTCCACAAACAAGACAATGCAGTAGG
Organism: Melibe viridis; assembly: GCA_039654465.1. Taxonomy (NCBI): domain Eukaryota; kingdom Metazoa; phylum Mollusca; class Gastropoda; order Nudibranchia; family Dendronotidae; genus Melibe; species Melibe viridis. The sequence goes on from JBCIKM010038605.1 coordinate 9,579, forward strand.
TTACTACCACAGTGAATGCTCCCACCCTCTCCATTAGTATAAGCTCAGTGAAACAATTCGCATGCTTTTTTTTCATTGTGCTTCTGGTAAGTCATAGTGTTCGTCCTCTTGTTAAAACAAACAAAAACAAAAAACAAAGTATTCTTTGTCATTATCTATAAATTGTTTTCGCACATATAAATATTTGATTTATTCCTTCTTCACTTTCAAATATCCTTTGTCCCATAATTTTCATCATTACCACACCCTTCTAAAGCTTGTCACCTTCGCTCAACTTGACCTGTCCCTTCTTGATAAGACATAGGGTTGCCCTGTCATTCACCCTCTAGCAAGATTATTAGATGATAAAAGATAATAGGGATTGATTATCCAAAACATCTTCCCTTCCCCCCGCCCTTCCCAATTGGCTCCCTTGCCAAGAAGAAATAGCAGGGCATGTGGATGATATCCCCAAATTCCACCCTCTTCACATCATTTGGGGATCACTAATCCTGGTTTCATTAGATGGAAGGGACAGCAAGATATACAGTCCAAAAAACAACAACAAAAGAGTCTCTTATATAAAATGTGGGACAGCTGGGAGCTCTGTGAATTCTTTGTTAAACAATTTTCCATTAGAAAAGTCTATAATTTACCTGCCACAAAAACAGATCCATCTTGTCCTATGAGGATATTTCCAGCTTTGATATCTCTGCAAAATGAATATAAGGAACATTGAAATCATGAATGCAAAACTGAGAATAATTTAAAAAGATTTACAAGAATCTCTTTACATTCTTTTCACTGCCCAACTGCAAACCAGACTAAAACAGTCAAATGTTCAAGGGAACTCGTAAAGCTTTAGGATTGTATTTAGAGTGTTATAGCTGTTAGTCTATAGAGACACCCCACTAGTTAAGAATGTAACTCAGCTGCATCAGTTAGAGGTCAAGAAAGATGAGAGAATATAATAATGATGACTGGCTCAACAAATACAGGAGATCAATTAAGCAGAGCATGATTTGTTGATATTTAAAAGAAGATTTGTTTGTTTGTTTATTAGTGATTTTAGGGTCCCAAGACACTTAAGGAAGTAAGATGATAGAATTAGGGAACAGATTTATTCACTTTAAAAATTATAATTAAATACACTAACCTATGAATCTGCCCACTGCCATGGAAGTATTCAAGTCCTTTCAGCACTTCTTTCAAAACAGTGGCGATGGATGCCTCATCCAGCACTCCCGTTTTCCCAACCCCAGCTCGCAATCTCATTTTGATGATATCCAGCATTGAACCTTATGCAAAAAAAGTAAGTAATCATGATACAATGAGAATGCATACAGCGAGAGAATTCAACTTTTGGAGAACATGAAAAAGTTTTGAACCTTCACACAGAAAGTATTACAAAGCAAATGGCATAAAAAGCCTTAAGACCATCACTTTTTGTATACTGAACACCAGCCTTTAGATTGGTCAATTTCTACCATATTTGTTTGTTTATTGGTTGTTTTAAAGCCCCACAATGCAGAAGGGTCATAGAGGAGCCCAGGGGAAAGTAAGATGACAGAAATAGTTAAAAGAGAGAATATATCAAACCACAAATAGAAGACAGATGATTTACACTGAAAAAATATCATCTCTCAAAACACATTTTTTTTACCACAAAGAGATGATTTACAATGACAAAAAATATCATCTCTCCTGACAAAAAAACCAAACAAAAACAAACGACATTGGTCAACACCCATGACAGTATAATGGTCCAGGAAGACCCAAGATATTTAAACCCCTTTTGTGTATCAAAGTACTCAGTACGTTGAACTTGTGATGATAAGGTTATGTAACAAAAGGTATGAAATAGGGGATAAACACTGATGAAACCCAAACACGAAAACAAAAACAGCATGCAAAAGAAAAGGGGAAAAAGTAAGACGATAGCTTCAGAATAAAAAAAACAAAACAAGCCGAAGAGCCCACCAAGGATTCTCACCAACTGCCCACATGTTTAACTTGTGACCCTTGAATTATGGTACTAAAAGGCATGAAATAGGGGATGACCAAACAAGACAATAAAAACAGAACATCACAGAAAAGGGGAAAAAGTAAGACAAAAACTTCAGTGTAAAAGATAAGAAACAAGAAGTGCCCACCAGGGCCAATTCCTGCCTGAAAAACGCTAAAAATGTTATGGTTGGTTTACAATGGTAAGCAACTCTTAAGCATCAAAGTTAAAAATATTTTCCGCATGATATAAACACTAATAGAGTTGAGCCCGTGCGACTTAGTTTATTCAAAATTTGAACAAGAACCTTTGTACATAAATCAAATCAGGTGACTGAATTCATCAGTCAAGAGTAATATTCCTGGCCCTATAAAAAAAACTCCACATTCTTACACTTTGAATTTTAAAAAAACCCTATGGCAAGCTCAACAGAAGGGTCCAGAAACAGACAATTTGAAATCATAGAGGAACCCCTCATTTCCAGTCAGCAGATTAGGCACTGACGTTCTATCCGAGCCCTACAGGGGAAAAGTCCTTTGATAATCAGCATATTCTTAACCACTTGGTGCAGGTATCAGAGGCTACTAATTTCTCAAAATCAACAAAACTGGACACTGAGGTGATGGAAAACCATTGGAATAGACAGAATGAAGCAAAAACCCAAAAATATGCAAAATCCTTCCATTGTCTGCACCAAATCTATAGGTATTACAAATAAAAGAAGATAAATTTTTTAGGCTTACCTCCCCCACAGAGCTTCATAACAACCCACAACTCATCTTTCACTACAAATGATGTGTAGTAGCAAACGACATTCTCATGTTTGCACTGGCTCATGGCACGGATCTCTTTCTGTAAAATAAAAGTTCATCAAATAAAAAAAATAAAAACTTCTGAATGAACAAAGCCCTACAAAGCGTGACAAACAGTTTAGCAAATGACAAACATCTGAATCATTAGTGATTATAATTTAGTTATTAAATTGAGTGGCAAGGAGGGAGCAGGGGAGATTCAAAACCCTATAAGACACTGTTAAAAAGAAACAATTATAAAATATATCTATAATGTAACAGAAATTATGTTAAGAATTTATAAAAACTTTAGCTGTCAAGGAAAATGAGCATTACCAGAAGCTCCTCAACAGTAGTGTTACATTTTTCCAGGTTGATACGTTTGATAGCACATTTTTCCTGTCTTGGCTTGCAAATGGCAGCTTGCACAACTGCTGTAGCACCAGCACCTGTTGATTCATTTTCAAATTCAATCATTGCTTTATGATAAGAATCAATTTAAAAAAAAAAAAAAAAAGCAACAAATGTAATGATCCATTTGTACAGCGTCAAATCCACAGAAAGTGCTTTAAAGCACTTACAATGCTGTAATCACTAATCAGCTATGACTGGTGATTATGTCATTGGCGGATTACCATGCAAAGCTGCAAGTAACAAAGACCACGCTAAGCACAAGCGATTCATTTTGTTGGATTAATTCCCCCAACTCTCTCAGCACTTCTTACTTAAAAGATATTTATATCTTTTTCTGCCGACCCATTCACACAGCACCTGACCAAGATCGTACAAGTTCTAAAGTGACCTCAAAAGGGTCCCGGAGAATTCTTATTAAATTGCATTATTTCAGCTTTTCTGATTGACTGGAGTACATGAGTCTCAGTAAACAAAAATTGTATTTTAACGATTCATGATTCCGATTGAACAAAAATTTTATCCCAATAAACACAGCCATATCTATAGACTAATCTGGCTTAAAACTTAAAGACAAAAACAAAACAAAAATATGGAAAAGGACACCTTATAACATGAGTTAATTTACAAAGGGAAAAGAAAAATTCACAGCTCCAAAACTAATTCATGTGGAATAAGATGTAGATATATACATCTGGACAGGTCTTTAAGCAAACGCACCAATGACACCCAGAAGATCATAATCTTCCTTGTTGTTTGGCCAGGGCCCGGTTGTTTCAGGAACTTCCACTGACATGTTTCTTTATCCTAAAAGTCCTTTTTACTACTAAGACAAAAAGTGAACGAAAATAGATGTCTGTTTCACAATAATTTTTCTTTAGAGAGGTTAGTGAGAGCCATAGATGGTTTATTTAGTTTCGTCCGGATCTGCCTGTCAACTCCAAACACTGATTGAATGGCCACAAAAATGACACACGAAAAGGAGCTAAATTAGATTAAAAATCAGCACTGGAAAGAACACGAATAATAATAATAATAATAATAATAATAATAATAATAATAATAATAATAATGATAATAATAATAATAATAATAATAATGATAAATGTAGCAAAAAATCCAAAATTAAATAAAGAAATATAAACAATAAAATTAATACATGAAAAAAGGCAAAATCCTTAGAAGTCCATACATAAAAACAGGTCAAAATCCCTATCAGTTAAATATGTTGCCTTTCCATTTACTTTAGTTCACATAATATAGCCATGGATAATAGAATCATAGTGAATTGAATTTAATGGACTCGAAATTTTGTTTGTTTGTTTAATTTTGGAAGCAAACGACAGGCTATGTCATATTTCGAAAATTCATCAATATACGAGTCAGTGAAGAAATTGAAAGACTAGCTTGGATTCTTGCCATACTATATTCCGTATAGTATATGGGTAGCCTGAAGATTAAAAAGAAAGATAAGTTCTCAAACTGAAATTGTTGCTACCGTTCAAATAAATTAAATAACGTTATTGGACGAAGTGAGCTGAGTAGCTTCGCTCACTTCGTTATTGGACGATGACAAAAATTCCACAAATCTTCTTCAAGATAGGAATTGAGTGGCTGCCAATCAATTGGGTCCACAGCGAGATGGTTGTTAGGTACCAAACTCATATGCTTCATAATATGTATACATATTTCGGAATGCATGTAGTTTAATTATGTACAATTTTCTTAACATATAATTGTATAGAGAAAAAAGGAATGTTCTGTGACGAACAGAAAGAAGTGAACTAGTTCTAACTTGAAATAGTTCCAGCTAAGCCAAATTGGCAATGTTGGCACACCTTCCCCTGGGATGTCTTCAGGGACGACAAGTTGGTTTCTATGGTTTAATTAATGAACTTTTCATCAATAACTTTGTTGAACGTTTCAACATTGTAACACGCCAGAATAGATTTTCTGGGTATAACTCCGACGAGCATAATTGTAGTAGTCTATTTCTGGGTCTGTGTTAAGCTCCATAATAATTCGATTGTAACTATACAATTTGAATCCGAGATCTTCAGACTGAGAGTTCAGCAATCTATTTCGAAGATGCAGACCAATACCCACACTCTCACACACTTGAATTTTGAGATGGATAGTAGGACGTGCCATTGTGGCCTTGAACCTGAGTCTTTTGAGTTGTTGATGCGAGCAATGCCATGCATCCCAGGGCATTCTACCCGGATTGGAAAAATAATATCAGCGCTGAGCTTTAGAGTGAGAAATGACAAAATTATTTCAGTTTCAAGACTGGATTCATATCGTGGTAACGTTTGAGGACTTTATTTTTTCCCCCATCAAGTTATGCCTGTTTATCAATAATGCCAATAATTTCCACAAAAAGGATCCTTTCCCGAGCATATTGAATAATTAGAGACTTTCAGTTTCTTAGGATCTCGAAAAGTTGTCAACTCGGTTGACAATGCAGTCGTACGGACACACTGCAATTATTAGAGTTCTCCTCTATACAAAATTCCTAAAGTTCCCGAAGAACTGACAATCCTTTATCCGTCTGCTACTTTGCTGATTTGTTTACCGACTCCAAAAAAAATTAAATAAACCATATGTTCATCATTCTAGAAACAAAGGATTTCAACACGTAAATTGTTGTGATTGTTGTGGATGGTACATTGCGGCATCAACTATTTGAGTCCTCCGAGAGCACCTGCTACCGATCATTTGAAAAGGTATGAGATTTATTATGAAAATAACGGACTGCTTAAGAATCCTTTCGCTTATATAAGCGGTAAAATGCACCGCACCGGATATGTTATTTATCTCAGTCCGCTAGGGAGGTTTACTTCCAGCTTCTGCTATCTGATGTCTGAAATGCCCATCAGTTCACTTTTGGACGTCTGAACAGTACTGCATCACGCTAGATAGACCAGACCTGATGCAAAATTTCAGACAAAAGATTTGTTAAAATGACATGTTGTACTATGAAATGAAACACCCCACCCCCCTCCCCCCCCAATGAGAGTTTATAAAATAGCAAACGGCTGTCCCCTAGCATCCCTCAAATCTCTCTCTCTCTCTCTCTCTCTCTCTCTCTCTCTCTCTCTCTCTCTCTCTCTCTCTCTCTCTCTCTCTC
>JBCIKM010038716.1:0-15894 GCA_039654465.1 Melibe viridis
CCAGGACCTGCCACGGCACCGATTCACCTGGCCACTGCCAGAACAGCGGGCTTACCAACTGAGCCATCCGCCACCCTGTCTTCCTGTTTTTTTTCCTTTCTCTCTATGGCTTTGACTCACCTCGGCACTGTCTTTACTATTTGCTATTCATTTTTAACTTTCCATAGCAAGGATGAAAATTTTCAGCATTAGGTGGGCCTCTGCTTTCCGTTTCCGTGGTAGTTGTTTCTGCCTTTCAATTAATTGCAGCAAAAGGCACAATATATGCTAAAATCTACAATGAAATACTGGTTTTCAAATAGGTTAGCAGAATATGCCTTTATGGTTGGTTTTTTTTAAAAGTTATTTTCAAAAATTTCTGGAGGAGTTTAAATTTTAAATAAATTATCATCTCTGTTTTTTCAAGCTCTGGGATCAGCCATCCAGTATGTGAAATATGCTTTCTGTTGCTCTGATTTTACCTTACTTCTCCTTATTTTAAGGCACATCTTTGAAAACTTAACAAACTGCAATTTGTATTTAAGATTGTTTTATGAATATTTCAAACATGAATCATTTCAGTTTTAGTATTTATGAGCCTTTCACATGTACAAAGGATGTGAGCAATGGACACAGGTGAGATTTTTGTTTTCATTGTTCATTTATAAAATATTGTAGTAAGCCTTACTGTATATTTCAAAGACTACTTGGTTCATAAGCTTTTTTTAAAATGCTTGCATGCTTTGTTTGAAATTGTTTTTTATATCTTTACTTTACAAAGGGAGTCCATCCAGAAGCTTTGGACAGAGTGAAAGAGGCACCTGTCCGTGAAATCATTGAAGGGTGTATAAAGACCAAAAGGGAATCAAGGTAGTAATCATAAGTAGCCTATCTTTCAGTATTTTTTTTCCAAGAAAACTTAGTTTTGTATAAAAGAAAATAGTAGTGGAAACTAAAGATGGTAAACTGCTTGATCAAGAGTAAGGACATACAATTGATCATTGTACTCGCCAAAATATTTCGAATACATGAACACTCTTGTCCGCCAACCAATGGCTATGGTATGTCTATCAAAGGAAAGTCTTTTCACAGTTATATGGCAGAAGTGAAGGGAATAATTATTTCATATGAAATAGATATGCTGTAAGATTCTAGACGTATGGTTATTGTTGTAATTGACTTTCTTTTGTTTTTGTTTTTTCTTCCTCTGTATAACAGACTGACAGTCAAAGCTCTCTTAGCTCATGATTTCTTTTTGGAAGATACTGGCCTAGTCGTGGAATTGATTGTTAAAGAAGAAGAATTGGAAGGAAAGCAAGTCATCCCGCTACGTTTGAGAGTGGTGGATGCTAAGAAGAGAAGAGATACTCACAAAGAAAATGAAGCTATACAGTTTGATTTTGATCTCGGCCAAGATCAAGCAGAGGAAATAGCTGCAGATTTGGTAAGAAAATGATACCTTGCCCATTTGTTTAAACCCTACTCATTTGCTGAAAAGACAAATTTGCAACAAAGATTTTAATTGAAATACATTTTCTGCCAGTACACGATGAAGCTATGTACTTTTTACTTATGATTCTGCATTGGATGAGCTGTCATCTAAATTTCCATTATGGAGGGATTATGAAAGCTTTCATTCAACATGTGAACAAGCAGCTAAAATGAGGGTTCATTGTCTGAATTTAAACATTTTTTTATACAGAATGATGCCTCTCTGTGAATGAGGAGAGATAGTAATGAAAGTATTTTGAGTTATGCAAAATGAACTTGGCGTCTGGTAAATAATGACTTCAAGGCAACATCTCTATTTTGTTTTCCTAGTATTAAAGATCATGTTTGATTGTAACATTTATGTCTCAACTGGTTATAATATCTAGAGTTAATAAAGGTATCTCTCAACTGTCAGATAGAATTGTGTTTTACAGCCTCTCTCCGCTGCCGCATAAGGAATATCAATTGATATTTTTAGAAAAGTAGAGAGTAAAGAGGGAGAAATGTATGCAGAGAGTAAAGAGGAAGAAATGTATGCAGAGAGTAAAGAGGAAGAAATGTATGCAGGTAACCTTTTTGATGAGTATAATAGATTTTGTGGAGGAATTTAAAAATGTCTTCTTTTTTTCTGAAGTGTTTACATACAATGTAGATGTCTTCAGAATTAGGCATACTGCAGACAATGAAATTACCATTTCCTTTTTTCTGGCTTTTTTTTTTTTAAACCAAAAGATGTATTTGTCGACCAGCCTGCTAATTAAACAGGAATATATTGGTGTGATCAGGCAGCAATTGAAAATTACTAAATTACTCTGCCAAATCAAAAGATGATATAAGGCATCAAGTAAATTTATTCCGTCTGTATAATGTTCATATTTTTCCTCTCAAAATACTGGTCTTGAAATAAATTCAGGCTTGATTTTTTAGATGGCTTTTGAGTGGGAACCCTGATTAAAGCCCCTCACTTTCACCACAAATTGACTTTTGTTGTAGGTTAAGTCTGGATTCTTGTTGGAGGATGATAAGAGGATTGTTACCAAACAAATGAAAGACAGAATTGCCCAAGTAAAGAAATTTCAAGAAAAAACAGATGCCCAACACCAGAGCGTAAAACAAGCTGAGGTGAGTGGATGATGTTTGTCTGCCATGTGAGTCAAATTGTCTGTATCCCCCAACCGTTGCCTGTCAATCCATGATATATTCTCGATATCAGTCTCTTTGGATTTTGTTTCATTAAGTTACAAATTCAACTTTTTACTATTTTTTTAAAAAGAGGAAATGATAGTAAAAGTAGACTTGCTATTTATAATCTGTTTGTGCTTTTTTATTGCATTTTTTAGCATTCACATTGTCATTGAAGTAAATGGGAAATTTGGCTTCTCTTTTAATTAGCTTCAAAATTTTCTCTATCTTGTTTTACATTAGCTGTGATCACTTAACAGCTTATAATTTTGTCTGAAATCATTCCTAATTCTCTGTCATTTCATTTGATGTATAATGAAAATTATATCACAATTACAGCTTAAATCAAGCTGACATCAATGCTTTTCTGGGGATTTACTTTTTATTTTCATTTATGCTGAAAATGCTTCTTGTACAGAGCACCCAAATAAGTTACGCTTGGAAAAGGGTAGAATCAGTTGTAGAATTGGGGTAGGAGTATCATTTTGACACATATTTTTCATACCTTTGAAAGGATTAACGCATTGTTATCCTGTATCCCCAGGTACCTCAAACATCACAGACTAATGTCCCCTCTCAGCAGGCAACTGCTTCTCATCCAGTGCAATATCAAGGACAGTCTACGCCTGCTCCGCATGTACAGCAGCCAGCTGGAGGGGGACAAACAGTACAGACAACTCAGTCTCAGGTACCTGCTCAGAGTCAAAAGCAGACGGCCTCTGAGCCTTCTAATCAGGGGATACCTATGTCATCCTTAAACCAAGGGCATATTCCTATCCAGCAGTCTGTGCAAAATGTAGTTTCTCCAATAGGTCCTGGGCACACTGTTGTCCAAGTGCCTACTAGTACTGTAGGTTTGGCTCAGCAGCCACACCAGGGGCAGGCTCACATTGTACCAGATGGTGTGAATAGTAGTTTTCAACCCAGTGTCCAGACATCAGCCCATGGGCTAATTCCAGTGGGGGCCTCTTATCTGTCACAACACAGCAACCAGCAAGGTCAAACCCTGTCTTCAAATCCCGTCCAGCAGGCAAGTGCCCAAGGGGCATTAGCTCAAACCCAGACATTGGAAGGGAGTCAGTTTTCTCAACAGGTACAATTGCAGGGCTGTACTAAACCATTCTGTGTGGATTTTTGACATTGTGCACTTTGGGTTCTGGTATTTTAGTTGCCTTAGTATTTGGTTCAATTTTAGAACATCAGATGTTCATAATAATTTTTTTTTTAAAGATAGATTCTTTTTATTTTTATTTTTGTTTTGTTTTTTGCACGTTTTGAAATTGTCTTGTTGAACCTTAATAATAATTTTAAACAACTTTTTTAATTTTTCTTTTTTTCTTCTTCTTTTTTTCTTTTTTTTTTTTTGGCCTAAATTTGTTTTTGCATGTATGTTTTTCACATTGTACATTTTCCGTATTTTTTACTCCTGTGTGTTTGCTTTATTTGCATTCTTCACTTAAGTGTGATTTATTTTCCTATTTTTTTGGTAGTATCAGCCTTTCTATGCTTATTCAACTATTTTGGTTTTTCTGTATTTAATTTTTCGTGTGTGTGTGTGTGTCTGTGTTACTGGCTTAAAGCGATTTTTTTTTTTTTTTATGTTCTTTATCTCAACATTACTTTTTAGACTTAGGTCTTTTTGCAGTGCTCAACATATTTTCATAGCAAACTAATGAATATAGATATGATATTTCTTGTGGATGCTTTTTTGTGTCAAGTAGACTAGTGTTTATGGTTAGACTACTATTATAGACTGTTTGAAAACACTGTTGCATGGTTTTCAGCTGACTTGAAACTTTCAACGAATATTGTAAAATTATATGATTCTTAGCACCATAGACACAATAAAATCTTTTTTCAATTGGAATAGCCAGCTATAGAGGAAAAAAAACACTGATTTTCAAAAATAACCTTCTGTCCATGGATACTTTTTAAAAATTCATTTAATTTTAGTATCAAGAGCTCAAATCTTCCTTTTGAGATGTCTTAATTTTCTTAAGTTAGTAGCATGATTTTGGATTAGATAAATTAATAGTGCACTAGATGCAGCACCATTGCTCTCAATTTTCTGCTATATAGTGGATTTCAGCTACCTTCACTTCCTCCGCTATGTCTCGTTACTATCGGTATGCAGCCCAGCATTGTACTTCGGTAGGACAGAGATTATAGATTGTAAGAAAATGATAATTTTCTTTATTCAAATGTATTAAAGCCGTAAAAAGTGTTTAAATGGACATCTTAGTAAAAGTAAGAGTAAAAAAGTATCTGGAGGTTGGCCATCCGGAGATTCCTCCTTTTTGAAAGAGTCACTGGGTTTTTAAGGATTCATTGGGGGCAGGGCGTTTTCTTGACAAAGGACTTCTTATTCATGCACCCGTCTTAATTTGTTCTAAAAAAGATGGCCAAATTAGTTAGGGCCCTAACTCATTATTTTAAGTCATCTGTTTATGTATGCACATGAGCAAATGTGTCAGATGACTGGTATTGCAAAGATAAATTTTGATTTGGATTCATATCTTTCAAGCTTGATTTGTTATGTATTTATTTTGATACCACAAAACAATTTAATTGGGGTTTGTTTTTTCCGGTCCCTCCCTGGGGTGTTTTACTTTCTGTATAAGTGACAGAAGTAGGTGGTTTATTTTTAAAAGAATAATTGTGCAGTACTTCTTCAGTATACGCTAGTATCATTGAATGAAACTTAATTGTACGAAAATGAAAGATTAATAGATTTCCCCCATGTCTTTTTTGAAAACAATGCTAGAGGTTTCTTTTAATGCACAGTAGAGAAAATAGTGATAGCAAGTTTCTAAACCTCAGGTCTTCTTTTTAAAAAAAAAACTCTTTAAAACAGCTTACAAGCTTTCGACTGTAATGGCCAAATTAATTAATTTTATCAGAAAATAATGTGTTTATTGTTTCCTTTTAACTTTAAAAGTTGACTTGCAGACTCGCCAACCGGTGTGAATTTGCGTATTTTAATACACATCTCGTGTCAAATATGCCAATATGAAGAAATGACTTTGAATATGCATTTATGCGAAATCAAAATTGTCAAGCACTACAGATTTGCAGCTACTGAAAAACCCTCATGGTTGCAGAGGGACAGGTTGCAAAGTGATTTTTTGTATTCTTGCACATCTTCCGTTACAACACAGGTTGGGCAGGTAAAACAAAACTCTGTACGGCGACCGTAACTGCTACCCTGGCAAGTCATAAGAACAGCGTCTGGGCTATATTGTGGATGATATGTAACTGAACAGGGCTGAATCCTTGTTGGAATTCTTTTCACAGCGGAAACAACAATTAGTTTTTAACAGCAAACAGAAAAGACTTAGGATAAACAATACCTGATCGATTTTATCACTGATTGCTATTAGTATTGTACAAAAAACTGGACAATCATTCCTGCTCATAGAACATCCAGATTCTGTACTGTACAGGAGCAATCCAATGTTCTTTTTTACACATGTTCTGCAAATGGCAGCTCACCTCATTTAAGAAGGTGAAAGTAAGTAGCCTCAGCACTACGATGCAATACAAACCAAAAGATTGGTAGTTTTCATAGCCAGACCACCGGAACTGGTTTGCCTTTAGCATTTTTTACAAGACTTTGAATTTAACACCAATGGGATCATTACTAACAAAAAATAATTGGAAAGAAAAAGAACAATTTCCAATTTTTAGAGATCTCTTCTTTTTCCCGCGGTTAGAATGAGGAATTTAAAAATGTTTTTTCCCTCTGTGTGAAAAAAAGAGGAAAAAAAAGACCTTAGAAATAATCTGACACAGGCTTTTCTCTTCAGTAGTTACTATAGTTGGGTTGGTGTTTTGTTTTGTTTTTTAAGGGGGGGGGGGGGTTCTTGTTATTTTGTTAGTGTTGGTTTTTGTTTGTTTGTTTTGTTTTTTCTTTTCCTTTCTTTAAGAAAAAACTGGTCTTTAATTTAAGTGATATGGTAACCGGTAGATGCCATTCCATAAAAAGATTTTTTTGTTTTTACTCAAAATATGAAAAGATCTCACAAAATGTGGTCGAAAATATGATTTTTTGGGTATAAATGATCTGACTGGTTGTCAAGTCTGAGATTTTAAGGATATTTGAGGAGAAATGGATTGTTGAATATACACATTTAGTTTTGAAGTGCAGATTTTGATGAAAGTTTGGACTTATCAAAGTATTTGTTAATTTGAAACTATTGTGCTTCATTTCTCAGAAAACTTAATATCGTAGAAAAATTAAACGTAATGTATTTTGAAATCATTCTTGTTGTTTGAGCTTAAATTATGGGGCTTTTTTATACTCTGTTTCTGAAGGGGAAGTGTGACGTAGTTTCATCTCCTAGTCTTTAAAAGAAATAAGTTATTTTTCAGTAAGACGTGTCAAAAGCAAAAGATCAAGTTTAACAAATATATTTATTTGTTTTCTAATATTTATACCTTCAAAGCTGAAACTGAATCTTATTTAGTGAGTTGAACAGTTGCTCTTGATAACAGTTATTTAAATGAATTTGTATCTTCATCTATAAAATGATGATATTGATTTGTATTGATTGCAGGCTCCTAGTTTGGCATCACAAACAACTTCTGGGCAACCACCAGTCATTGCTTCCAGTAGTGCCTATTCCCCTACCAACAACTCCCACATGACTCAGCACAGTTCACCTAATAACGTTCAACTGGCTTCTTCATCTGGAGAGGATCATGGTAAACCAATTTATATCTTAAAATTTCAAGGTGCTGCACAAATGTCTGTCGTGAAATAATTAGGCCTACTTTTGTTTCTACTGTTAAACGGCACTGTTGTTAGAAACAGATGCTGCCTCTCTAGAACTGCAGGAGTTTGTTTGTTTGTTTTGTTTTGATGTTACATATTCATTCTTTTTCTGGAGTTGATGGTAAATGACATATAAATGTTGGCAAAGCCTGACAATATGCCTTTTGTGGTCTTTGTTTCATTAGAAGTGAGATATTACATGATGTGGTGTTTACCAATGGAAGTGCCAGTTGCAGGCAATCTCTTTGTTTCTTTGTCTATATCTTGACATTTCAATATCTGTCAGTATTTTCTACAATCAAGTCCATCTCTTAATATTATCCGGCTATGTTCTTCTTTGGCCCTCATCCAGCAAACTTATCCACAGTGCTCAGCCTTTGATTTTTATATCTGCCCCATTTGTATAGTCTGTCATCCGTCCTAAAAAAAAACCCCTCAAAAACTCAGCATTTTTCAGAATATCTTTTTTATTTCTGCACAGATCGTTTTCAAATTTTGTTATGTCAATGAAATAAACTTGTCTCCTTTGGATATAAATTTTAACTCAGGTCTGTTATGGGTATTTTACATGTTTGAAAACCGTCAATTTTCCTTAATTTGCTTTGGTCTTCAACTGGATAGTTTATAATTGAAAAAGATATTTTGATGTCATCAATTTTTACCAAGAAGTTATTGTGAAAGTGTTTTATTTCAAGCATCTTGCTGCATAGAATAGAAAGTTAAAGAAGAAAACGGGTCAAAAACCAATGATATTGCTCAAATTCGAAACTTTGCGAAGACAAAATTACTCGCAGCAAGCGAATTTTTAAAACAAAGCACTTAAAAAGTTATTGTAAGAAAAGTGTTTTTGGGATGGGATTTTTATTGTGTCTACTAGTTTCTCCAATATTTTATCTTATCTTCTTAACCCTTTGACAATTTTTTTTCTTTTTCTTTTTTTTTTCTTAAATTTAATTATAAGAAGACAACATTCTTGTTTTTGAGGATTTCTGACAACGAAAAAACTTAGTACTAAGAGAATTATACTTCATAACTTAAATTTAACTTGTGTTTCGATTGAACAGACAGTAGGATAGTTTTTATCTGCATTCTAATTAAATAAATGGAAGAATCATTATATCTATTTTAAGGGGCCTTTCTTTGTTTGTTCTGTCCATCAGAAGAGTGTCAATTCCAATGACCTAAATCTTTACATTTCTCTCCAGGACCAGAGAGAGCGGCTGACACAGGATCTTGTATTAGCGACATAAACACACATAGTAATTCACAGGTATGAATTATTGTTACGTGTAAAAATTATGTACTGTCTTTTAACAAATGACATGAATTATTTTCTGAAAGAAATTATGCCTATCCAGAGATACCAATATTATGGTTTCTCCATAAAATTACGGCAAGGAGCCAAAAATCCTGGTTCTGAGGGTTTGTTTTTTTTTCATCTGCTCAGCAAGTGATGGTGCCTTCAATATAATCCTTCTTACACCTCATGTTTGCGTTTGAAGTCTATCATGTTGTATACTATTTTAAAGGGAATCAAATCCTCTACAAGGATTAACTTTAAATGAAAATTATTAACAAGTAGATAGAAAGGGGGGAAACTACTACTCAACATTGCCTGTGTTAGTATCGAGTTAAGTATCGCAAACCATTTTACGGTCATTTGTTTAAAGTTGGAAACGCACTTAAACTCACATTTACCTGCAGTAACTCATTCAATTTCGAGCTTTCTAGTATATCAGGAAATCGAAACTCACACAAAAGCTTCAAAAAGAGAAAGAAACAACCCACAAAAGCTGCAAATGTTTTGGTTTCGATTAGTATACAAGATTGTGATGTAAAAAACAGGAAATTACTTTTGTAATCAATCTATTTTTAAAAGCCAACTGGTATTATTGCTATGACAAATATCACTCATACCATCCGATCCCCGTTTGAGGAATAAGTCTTTCAGTGCTATTGTCCAATCCACGTTCAAGAGTTAAACTAGGAGGCTAGTTATGATTAGTCTATTAGCACCTTTTTTCCACAAGAAGGACAATGAAATTAACGATTAACAACGATAATCTTTTTTTTGTTTTTCTTTATCCCCTGTTCCTAGTTGTCTGCATCTTCCTCCACTGGGAATGTCCAAACAGATCAGTCAACCTCAAATCAGGTAAGCAAGTCATTCAATTTAAGGTTTTTAGATTTTTCTTTTCTCTCTCTCTCTCTCTCTCTCTCTCTCTCTCTCTCTCTCTCTCTCTCTCTTTATTTATTTATTTATTTTTTTTTATTTTTTATTTTCCCTCAAAATTTCCCTTCCTTGATAAATTTTAGAACCAGATCCCTTCAAATGTGTTGTAAATTCAAGTTCTATCTCTTCCTCAGCATGGACCTTCTTTTGAAAGTTGTACTTGTTGTTTCAAACAAAAGTGTCGTTTATGTCTCAATGGGACTGATCTTCTCCTTGCAGTTTTTTTTTTTAAGTGTGGAAAAATACCAGGAAATTATTTAAACAAAATGAGATTGAGGGAGATTAATTACTAATTCCAATTGCCATAGCATTATCAGCTTTGATTACTGAGATTTTTGTGGATGGCTTTATCGCTTCGGGAAATTAATTTTTATTTATTTAGTCTTGTGAAATCCTTATTGCTCATCCTTTTTTCTGTTGATAATTTTGTATACTTCTGGTACCAATTTCAGTTCTTGTTATTTTCAAGCTGTCAGTTGTGCCTATGGAAAAAATCCTAAAACATTCTTTCCTTGTTCATCTTATTTTCTCTTCTTGCTTAACTGGCCATGTCTATGAATTGTAATTGAATGTTGTTGACTCGTTGAAATATGGTCTGCCATTTATCCTTGCACTAAAATCTGGCTTGATTCATGGTAGTGGTTTAAGGCAACATCTAGACTCTTAACCGCTTCCTATTACCTTATCTGCTTCAATATATCCTTTCATGATATATCTTTGATAGGTATCTGCATTGATACTCGTTTACCTACACTTAAGATAGCATTTTGTTATATTTGCATACTACTTGGAAAAATTGCCTGAAAGATAAAGGCAACAACTGCATGAGAATTGTTATTCTTCTTTTCTCCTAATATCTTAATGTCATCAGTATATACTCTCTTGGTCAGAGTTTCAGAATGACCAAAAAATATTAATGTTCGACTGACTTTGTGTGAGAAATCACTGTGAGAATTGATATGTTTGTCCACAAAATAGAGGTTACATTTGTCTAATCCACTAATTTCCACAGTTGCAAGTGAAAGGCAGATTGCGTGAGAAGGTGTGTAATCTACATATAATCCTAACCTTGCACTTATTCTTGAAGCAAAATTTGTTGTAGACATCATGCATTCGTCATTCCTTTCTTGGCTCACAAATAACAGCTATAGGCTTTAAAGTGGTGGAGTGAATTTCTTTTTGTTTAGTGTCCTAGCATTTTTTATTCAAGAATTTGAAATAACAATTAAACTTGAAAGGATTTTGAATTTTAAGTTTTGTGCTCATGTATGCAATAATATGTAACTGCTTTAATTTGAAAATTTGTTTGTTCTGTCCCTTGTATCCTGAAAACCTTTTTTTTTTTAAATATTGTTTTGAACTGTCATAGTGCTGAGACAATGCATTTTTTCAGGGTTTTTGGGGGGATTGTTTTATTTTCCTCTCTTCACCAAAGCTGAAAATTGGTAGAGAGCATTATGCTTCAGTTTTGCGTTTTTTAAAAAAAAGCCAACACCATTGGAGAGGTTTTATTTTGGGATTTGATTTTAATCACACTTAAGATGGTAGATGTTGAGCTGACACTTCTTCTCCAAAACTTAAATCAGTTAAAACTCTGTATGGAATACTGTGCCTGTAAATAATTGAGATGTGGATGAAAGCTCTTCTACTTGAATTGGTAAATACAATTTTTATCAAGGTCTACCATGGTTTTGTAAAACAGCTTAATAAGTGGGGAAACTAGCAATCTTAATCGCTAAAATTGATTTGGAATGTTAGTAAGTCTTCATTTTCTTTGGATGTGCTCTTTTCAAAGTGATTGAGAATTATATCTTTTTCTGAAAATTTGACAATAATCCCTTGAAATAATTTTGGGAGGAAGTATTTTTCTAGGATTGTATTTTCAAAAAATTGAAAAAGAACAGGAAAATTTTGATTGTTATATTGTTGTTACCTATTGAAGACATTTTACATGAAACATGGATTGCGACCAAAGAAACAATGAGGCATGTCACTATGAAATAGTTTAATACTCGGTATTGCACCACACTCTCCAATTCATTAAAATCTTTATCTTTGACTATAAGAAAAAGAAAAACTGAGCATGTTATAAGTTGTCTTGGATTTATTGGAATTATTTTTTTTTTTAAGCCTGTTCTGTCTTTGCTTCAAGTCTCAGCATGCAACATAGCCTAAAGAGCTGTGTAAATTTGTATTGGCTTATAATCATAGCAGAATGTTTTATGCAGTCTTTTTCTTTTTAACCCTTTTTATATCAGTTCACTGTGTAAAAGGAAACTAACTAATATTCAGACTGTTTTGATTCAATGACTTAAAACTTATTTTTATTCTATAAAATAGACCTGCTATCTGAGTGTTTTTGTTTGTCCCTTACCATGATTTTATTTTTCAAAACCTCTTTTTCTCAAGAAAAGAAAGGGGTAGAAGTCAGCTTCATAACTCTTGTCTTGTAATAATTCTTTTCTTTTTCTGTTCTGCTTCTTTTGTTCTGAAGCTTTCGCCTTGCTTTTTTTCCTTTTCTCTCGTATCCTGGTTGTTGTCTTATTTGGTTTTCAGTGATCATCTCCTTTTTGGGTACATTACTCCCAGCTTACAAGTTAGGTGTACTGGTACTTTTGTACACAAAGGAGGTTTAACTCTTTCCCATCCAAGCTTTTTCAACATGTTACCCCATCATGGACGTCCAAGGGCAGGGAGATAATCTACTGTCTTGAAGTTGATATCAGTAAAAAATCAATGACATTTTAACAAAAAGTGGTAAAATTAAATAAATATATGTTTTAGTAAGAATATAAAATTATCATTAAAATTAGGCTATACCTGTAGGAGGAAAACCCATTTCTAGCATATTTTAATTGTGGGAGTAGGCCATACCCGATTCAAGGGCTGAGCGGGAAGGGCTAGGTTGTGGGCTTGTTTACACCTGAAAATAATACACTACACATACTGACATTGTCTATCTTTTTTATGCTTAAACTAATGAGGTGTTACACAAGAAGTCAAACCACTTTCATGTTGACTTCATTCTACATCAAAAGGAATCTTGGGTTCAAGACCACTGTAGGCAGTGCCACTGCGAGCGTGCAGCCAAGGAGTTGATTTGATATCAAACACTTAGTCGTGTTGGGTTTCTCATGTTCTTATGTCACATCAAGGATCTTCCTCAGAGAGTCAAATCATAAGTTTGCCTCGTTGCTGATGACTGTCTCCTGTGATGAAAAATTTAGGAACAAAATTCCTTATAACACTGAGCGGAAACCTTGGGAATGAAATTTAACTAAATCAAATGTCCATCCAAAGAACGAAAAAGCCATCAGAATTACAATATTCCCTAAATAACCACATTTTGGGCAAGGTGGTTGAGACAAACTGTCTGGGAATAAACATCTGCAGCTCATTAAGTTGATCCAGACACGTTAGTCGCATTGCCTTTTGTTGTTTTGGTTTCCTCAGACAAAACCTGAAACACGGGAATGAGGCTATCATTTTAATCAAAGAAACGGCCAACCTCCGTTTGGTACATCCAGTAATGGAGTACGAAAGCACAGTTTGGGACCCACACTTAAAGAAAGACATACAATGCCTTGAAAAAATACAAAGGAGAGCTGCCAGATATGTGGTGAACGATTGTGGCACGACAAGAAGCGTAACTGCAGTATTAAAGAACCTGAAATGGCAAACTCTGAAAGCGGTCAGTGGCCTTTCGTTTTGTGACCCCAACAGATTTATACATCAGCTTCAAGCAGCGCCATCTGTGACATTCAAACAACAAAGTACTTTACATACACCGCTGCTCAACAGACATACATAAAAATTCTTTTGGCCCTTGGACTGTGCGTGTATTGAACAGTTTATGTGATGAGTGCGTGGAGTGCAAGAATGTGAACCATTTTAAGAGGATTTATAATCCCTCGAAGGCCACTGCTAAAAAAATGAGACAATTTCTGCAGTACTTACAGATACAGACACAAAGCAAAAAGTACAAACATAAACAGTTTCTGGGCATGTCGTTAGTAGCAGTTATCTTTGTTTTCAGCATACTAGAGTAGGAACGTGAATGAAGAAAATAGGAGATATCCACTGCTAGAACGCTGAAAATATCAACCATATTAAAAAATTCACAGGAGCGTTGTTTCTATTCGATTCCCATGCTGTTAGCAAGTACTTCTGCTTAAAGTCCAGTTAAAATGAAATTGTTAGCACTCCTTTCGTTTTCTTAAAATAACATTTTTTTTTATAGTGACTCCCTTGTGGAAACTAGCAGACCATTGAGCATTGGTTGGCCACAGGATGGTCCCTAGTTGGCGATTTCAGGTGCATCATGTGGGAAAGGGTTGATCCTGTATCTTCCTGGACCATAATTCTGTTATGGCTGGTGGCCATTGTTTATTTTTGTTAGGAGAGATTGTATCCTGTGTCATTGTCAATCATATATCTGTGGTGGCATTATGGTTTTGAGAGGGTTTTATATATACATATACATTGTAAATCATATCTCTCTTTGTAGTTTGGCCTGTTCTTTCTGTCATCCGTTGTTTATGGTCGACTTGTTCTTTCAGGCATCCCTATCATCTAACTTTCTTCTAAGCCCTTCTATGACCCTCTTTTTTTGTAAACCATGAAAAAACTTCAATCTATTGTTGTCTTTGCCCGATGATTGATACTTTTCACTTTCTTAATGTGTTGTTTGAAAATCTTCAGTTTTTTTGTTTTTTTTTTTGGGGGGGGGGGGGGTCTTGTAATAAAAAAAATAAAAAACAGGGTTTAACGATATTCAGTATCTACCTCAAAAGGCTATCCATGCATGCTAAAAATCTCAACTCCCTTTTCCTTTTTATATCTTAACAGGCTTCTTATTTAGCCAACTTGGATGTGAGTGCTGCCCAGCAGTTGCAACAAGCTGCCAGCAGCCAGCAACCAACAACCACCCCTAGTGCAAGTGCTCTCACCAGCAGTTTCTCTGGATGTCTGGTCAATGAAGAATCCTCCCACTCGAATAGGGATAGGTGACTGGCGTCTTTTTTATTGAAACTTGTTCTTTGGCCCCTGACATATCTTGGCTGTTCAATAACATTGATAATAAATTTCCTTTATTTTAGCCCTTGGGGGTGAGATGATTTTCTCAAGAGTTTGTGCGGAAGGCAGACTGGGTTATCCCTTAATTTTTTTAACTCTATTCTTGCATTGGTGTTTGCATTTTTTTCCTTTTAAATAGGTCGTACATTTTTTTTGCCTTCTCAATCTTTAGAAGTTAGATAACTCTTGTCAATTGCTTTTTGTATGTCATATTATCATAAAAGTCACTTTCACAAAACCAAATTAAAACTTGATTTTCCTCTATATCCTATAAAATGCCTTAATGGAACAAGCAGTGATTAAGGTTAAACCAATATACCTTAGTTGAATTTGTACTTTTTCTATTGAAGTTATAGGGGCAATCAAGACCACAGTGCACCATTGGGCATGGTGCTCAATTTTTTTTTTTCTGTCTGTCTTTATGTTGTTTTTTTCTTTCTTTTTAATCACACTGTGAATCATTTAATAAGACTGAATGGCGGTTAAGGTAGTTTGGACACATAAAAAGACTAAAGACAGCTAAGTTCATTTACAATTAATCCATTTTCGTAAATTAACTTTACCAATGTTGTCAGGTTGGGTAATTTTGCTAGTATGATAATATACCCGTTGAAAATTCTCATCAAATCCAGAGGATCTAAAATGACCATTTGTGGAACCTTTGATCAAGGTCTTGATGTTTACTTTTTTCCTGTGTCATTTTTTAAAAATTGACTATTTCATATCTTTTAAATAATTTTTGTTTTCAGTGAAACGGAATTAGGGGTGGAAAAGTCTAAAAAAAAGATTCGAAGAAGAAAGAAGACCCTGGAAAAGCAACCACCTAAGGTCACTATTATATCATATGACGTTGACTCTGATGAAGTCGAGGTGCTGTTGGAGGTTGCCAATAATAACCTGACTTGCAAGTTTCCCAGAAGCTCTATTCCCAGAGCTGACGAAGTGGAGGAGGATCTGGTATGATTTTTGTGCCCTTTGTTCAATATTTTTTTTGTTTTGTTCTTGGTTACATAGTGAGAAATATATTTTTGTAGTTTTTCTGTCATTAGTGTTGTGTGTGTGTGTGGGGGGGGGGGGGGGGGAAACAAACTTTTTTTACCAGTCCACAACCAACTTCAAAAACACCCTTTTCAAACCTTTCAACCCCCCCCAAAAATTT